>VUQR01012376.1:0-16150 GCA_015108515.1 Hemichromis elongatus
TGTTATGTGCTGGATTGTCTCAGGGGCATCTTTACACAGCCTGCACCTGGGGTCTTGGTGTGATAGACCCTAGCCTCTATGGATCTTGTGCTCAGGGCTTGTTCTTGTGCTGCTATGATTAGTGCCTCTGTGCTGTCTTTCAGTCCAGCTTTATCTAGCCATTGGTAGGATTTCTGGATGTCAGCCACCTCCCCTGTCTGTCGGTGGTACATACCGTGCAGCGGCCTGTCCTTCCATGATGGTTCCTCCTCTTCCTCCTCTTTCTTGGGTTTCTGCTGCCTGAGGTATTCGCTGAGCACATTGTCAGTTGGGGCCATCTTAGTGATGTATTTGTGGATGTTAGTTGTCTCATCCTGGACTGTGGTGCTGACACTCACCAGTCCCCGGCCTCCTTCCTTCCGCTTAGCGTACAGCCTCAGGGTGCTGGACTTGGGGTGAAACCCTCCATGCATGGTCAGGAGCTTTCTTGTCTTGATGTCAGTGGCTTCTATCTCCTCCTTTGGCCAGCTTATTATCCCAGCAGGGTACCTGATCACAGGCAGGGCGTAGGTGTTGATAGCCCGGATCTTGTTCTTACCGTTCAGCTGACTTTATATATACAGTATATATATATATATATCAAATAATTAAATAAAATAATAATAATTAAATAATAATTAAAGAAAATATTACAACACAGTCGGTCATCTGTAACAGACACCAACAAGCAGGCTATCATAACTGAGATCCATAACTATCCAACGTCATGCTTAGTCACTTTCCTCCTCCTCAGCCAAACCACCAAAGCTTGTGTACCCACTTTACTTTACTATGTACATCTTGCTAGTACCAGGTCACACCCCCTTCAGAACTGCCTTAAGCCTAGATTAGACTCTGTTGCAGACACAGTCTAGTTGGAGACCTGACATTTTTGAAGTTCAAAGTCTTTGAAGTCAATGACCTCGGTGAAGATGAGCACACTGTGGTCATTGAAGAATGAACAGCAGCAACAATGCTCAGGTAGGCTGTGGTGTTTAAATGATGCTCAGTTGGGACTATAAATAAAAGAAATATTCCCTACACCATTATACTACCACCAGCAGCCCGAATCGTTGATACAAGGATCCACAAAGATCAAAAGCCACAAAAAATTTGACCCTACCATGTGAAAATGGAAGCCGAAATCATGACTCATCAGACCAGGTAATGTTTGTCCAATCAGAGTCTAATCTTGGTGAGCCTGTGTGAATTGTAGCCTCAGTTTCCTAATTTTAGCTAACAGGAGTGACAACTGGTGTGGTCTCCTGCTACTATTCTACCACTTACTAGATATTTGGTCTTGTTCTGATCTAGTTGTGTGGTAGATCAGCAAACACTAAGATCGCTTTTCTGGCACTAATATCCATTTCACATTCAAAGTAACTTAAATCACCTTTCTTCTCCAGTCTGATGATCACTCATTGCGTTGACCATCTCTACTTGCTAAAATGCATTGAGTTTCTGTGATATAATGGGCTGCAAACATTTTCATTAAAGTGTAGTTGAACAACTATACTTAATGAGGTGGCTGTTGTAAATTTCCCGTTGATAAATCTTTGTATCACAGTAAAAAATAGTAGTGAAAACAGTCAAAAAATGTGGATAATTCAGTTTCCTGTTTGACTCTAAATCTGGATACAGGCATCTCTCACCATTACAGGAAGTGCTATTCTCCTTCAGTGGATCTGTACAGGGCATTCCAGCTTGATTGGATAGCTGTCAAGATCAGTGTTAATACCAGGTGCTAATACCACAAGTAAACCTAGTGTGCACGCTACGTAAAGCTTTATCGGGGTTTAGGAAGGACAAATATCTTACTAGTATTACCCTAAAAGAAGTCCCACACTAGTGAGGAGTCTTTACCTCTCAACTGAAGTTATCAGTGCAGCATTAGCTCTTAAACATATAAACTCGAATTTTTCTAGAAATAACTTAATTTTCTTCAGACTACCTTTTAGAAAAACTGGACCTAATCTAAAATTTGTGAAAGTCGTTCCATAAAAGGATGTACTGAACCAAAAATGAAAAACATACTCAAAAGCATGCCTTTTATTAACTACCAATTCACTATTGTATACTGAAGAGGTCAGAGAAAAATGCCTGTACAAGTGCTAACAATATAGAGAGTATAGTAAATAAAGCATGAAATCCCTCTCTACAAAAATAAAAGGTACTGATGCCCGCTGAAATAAGCAATAAGGCATTGAAAATGATGCATTTAAGAGAAAATATATTACCATTTGAAATGGACTCAGCTGTTGTCTGTTAATTAGATGTCCTTGAGCAATAGAGGCTGTCTTCAAAAGCAACAATAGATCTTTTCAGCATGTTTCTATGGCTTTGCTATTTAGGCCTTCCCTTCTAGACTGTTCAAGGCAACCACGAGCCCCTCTTTGGACCGAGCATGTTTTTCTTGTTGTCTTTATCGTTTTGTATCATTTAGAGTCACTGTTATCCTTATCGAGATATTTCAATTACATGGCTTCTTTGCCACAATGTAATTTATTGAATCACTGGTTTGCAGGAGATGTGGCCTAATCACGGATTCTTTCTGTACTTATCAATGAGCTCCAACAGGGAAATCATTTCAGTCAATAAATGCAGTTTTGTTTACTATTCATATACCATTAAAAAGTATTTCTGCTTCTCTAGAGCTATGATCCTTGAAGCTTTTCATCACATCACAGTGCATTCTTGATACGACATACAAACTTACAGCTTTTCATATTTACATCCAATAATTACCTTTTTGAAATTATGTTTAGTTTTAATTCTGTGGCATGATCCATCGTTGCTTTAGAAAAAAATCAAGAATTATGCATATGCATTTTATTCTTGATAAGATCATCACAGGTGTATGGCTCTGGCTGTATGCACAACTGGCAAAGCCAGTTGGAAGAAAGTTGTCTTAAAGGAGGACGAGATAAACTGAGGGGCTCCACCAAAGCCAAAGTACCAAATGGGATTATTCTAAAATATGATTTAAAGATACTGTAACAGAGTCCAAGAAAAAAAAAAAAGGCATTAGATGCGTACTACCACTACCACCACTACTACTAATCGTAATAATAAAATTTAATTAGCTAAAATTTTTTATATTGTATCTAAATAACTAATTTTATTATATTATTATAGTTAAAATGTTATTATAATATTATACTATATTTTATACTGTTGGATTACTCAATACAACAATCTATGTATTATGGTGTCAGTTACATGTGGTGAGTGACTAAAAACTCAAACTTAATGAACTTTTTTAGTAATTACACTAAAAGCTTAAGGTTACTTTACTCTCTCAGAAATAATAAAAAAAACAAACACTTTTTTGGATTAGGAAACTGCTTCATCAAAGCAAATATGACCAAATATTACAATAAAAACACACATAAAATAGTCCCACTTTAACAAGAACAGACAAAGTTTTTTAAAAAAGGTGAAAACTTCCAGTTTCAGATATTGTCTCCATGTCACCTGCAGGACAGTGCCACCTCTATTTCAAGCCTAAGCTGAACATTAAACTATTTATAGAGCCTGTCCAGGGTGTGGACAGGTCGCCAATCTGATGCAAGGATAACACAGATAGATTGACAACTATTCACACTCGCATTCACACCTGTGGGCAAATTAGAATCGCAAATTAACTTAACTCCACTAACTGCATATCTTTGGATTTTGAGAGGAGAGTACCCACTCAAACACGGGGAGTACAGGCAAACTTCTCACAGAAAGGCCCTGGTCAGACCTTGCTGTGAGGCAAGAGTAGAAACCACTGCTCCACCGTGCAGCATATGTAAAAATATATGGTAGATTAAAACTCTGATGGCACCCAGCTACATACAGAAAAATGTATGCCACGATTACTTTATATATGTCCAAGCAACTGAAAGTATTTTGTTTCTAAAACTGTAATTTTTCCAATTTATTATTTATATATGTATTTTTTGGGGTGGGTGGATGGTGGGTTAGTTGGGATGTTTAGCTGTTTGCATCAACTTCCTGCCGGCGGAGTAAGAGGAGAGACTTGACGCAGCAGTCTGGTGTGGATAAGAGGTTTCCCTTCCCTGAATCAGTAGTGCACAGAGCAGGTTAACAGTCCTGTGCCCAGGGAGATGAAAAAGCATAAATTAAAGCGCTCCCTCAAGGAGAAGAGGGGGTGCTGGGTTACCACGGCATTATCAGCGCCGGGTGAGAAGCACACAGAGCTCAGTTTCATCCTCATGTTCTTTGTTAACACAAAGGGGGTCACCTCCATATGAAAGGAAATATAATAACACAGAGACCCTCGCACAATGGCCGACTGCTGACAAATTCTCACCTAATTCTGCTCTTATATTCGCCTTTCTAAACTTGGGAGAGGCATCAAGACTGATGTGATACAGAGCAAAAAAAAAAAAACGAAAAACAGAGAGAAGCATGTGGAACACAATATATTTGCTGATGAAAAATATAGCACGAAAATAAAACAAGCATGCACATGCTCACTTGAGAAATGTTTTAATTATATACAAAAGAATGTGGCTAATAAAGGAGGGAATTAAGGCAAATGCTCTGAGCGATTGTGGGAATTTGGCCAAAAGGAAATGAGTTGCCTCACAACCTCGCTCCCTCTCCCTCTCTCCTTCTCTCTCTCACTCCCCGCCATTAAAAAGCATGCAACTTCAAGCAGTTTTTTAATCAGCTAAAAAACATATGTGGCTTTGCAGCTAAGACAGCTTGCCCAGGCGCTGATAAATGCCTATCACTAATTTGCATACGGTAGAAGCTACCCTTTAATCAGAACCTCTAATCCCTGACGGTATTAATGATTTTTTTTTCCTGCTCGTATAGTATCATGTTTGCTAATTCCAAAGTGATCAGCTTCTTGTATGCGTCTCTTTTTTTGTGCTGGCATAATGGCCGAGTTGAGAACTTCTGTTATCCTACTTTGGCACATAATTAGGACTACAAAGGGGGACAAATCATGCTGAATGGGACTCACAAAGAAGCGCTCCTTTTTTCAACCCCTTCTTTTTCTGCTGAGCTCTCGTTAACAGTTGTGTCACTTCATATATAGCCGCAGAAATGGGGAGAATTTGATGCCAAATCTCGAGCGCGCGACAGCGCTTAAGAGTTCTGCCGGGGCACTGAGAAAAATATCAAAATTTACCATGTAATTAAAATGTCTATCACCCTTCGGCTGCTTTAGAGGTTGCATTTTCTCCTTAAAGTGGCACTCTAGGCTACAACACATTCCTCTTAATTTCTTTGCTAAGCACCTTGCTGAGTACTTGTGTTTGACCTTATTTTCTACTTTCATAAAAATAAAATCTGCTCTCACTTTACTGAATTAAAATGAAAACAACCGAATAGAAAATATCAGCGGCTTGACGAGGACCGTTGCTAAAATAATTGCCAAGTAAAATAGTCCTGTAATGAAAAAGTAAATACATTAAAAGGAGCATGGCCTGTAGTTTTGGGCCATGATGCCGTATGTGTAAGAAGTGGATTAAAAATGAAAGGGGAAAAAGAAATAGAATGTCAACTAGGTACACACGACAGCTGATTTATACAATTCATTTGGGCCATTACTTTTCATTAAAGATCAAATGAAATGGGTACTTACTTACTAAGAGGCCTTTGGGGAGCTGAATTGCAGAGAAGAAAGAAGATTAAACTTTACATTCAGCCCCAAATTTAATTCAGAAGTAATCAATCGCATAATGGGCCAGCAACTGTAGCCGGGGTGATTGAAATGAAATTACCATATTTTTAATCTTAATTTTCCACACTGTTTATCTGACACTGTCAATATAAAATACAAACAGATAATGAAATAGCATTATATTGACACTACAATCATCTCTCGAGCAGCCCTCTGTGATTAAACCGCTGGAATGTTTGATTACATTTTGTTGGCTGACATTACAAATGACACGGATGCTTCGCCGAGACTTGCTGCCGGCTGGAAAATGAGCCTATCCATCAAGGACTCCTGGCAGCTTCTCCCTTCCAGTCGATGGCTACTGCCAACGGTCTGGGCACCCTTCTGTCAAGCCGTTTAGCACCCTAAAGAGGGAGGGAAGCGTAGTGGTGTGTGGGGGCTCTTAGGGGGTGGAAGGAGGTTGAAAAAGATGGTGGTGGGTGAAGGAGGGGGGGTGAGACAAGTGATTCACGGCTAATGATACAAAAGCAAAGGAGCCACAGAGTGGGAGAGAGAAAAATGTCTCAGGCAACATATCGCCCATGCAGGTGTCTCTTGGCGTACCATAAAGGGACCATAAAGCCCTCACAATGCAAGGCCCACACTCTGCAAATCAACAGCTCAGCCGCTGCCCTGGATTTGGTCTGCACTGCAGTCATCAAGCCCTGTCCACCGCTATACCTAACCGACTCCATGAATAGCCTAATTACTTTTTAAGGGGCTCATCAATTATTGGTTTGCTATTTGGAAATCAAGACAACTCCAGTGGCAACGGGAACAATATGACTACTTCATAATATTCCTACAGGAGGGTATTTAGTTTTTATTCTTAAGTTTATTTTACAACTTTACAGTTGAGGTGATCAGCTGCCTGTTTCAAAAGGAACATTTTACTATAAGAGCAATGATTGGTAACAGTTCTCAAACTAACTATTTATCAAGGGGAATACACAAGCTAAATCTGATATGTTCACTTAAGTGATCATTTCCAGTTGCAAATTAAAAGAAACAATGTTAAAAACAGCTGATATAAAATGCTTTAAATCTTACAAACCACCGTTGCTTTAAAAGAGAAAAGAGACAAAAATAATGGCTCCTCCAGTGCAACTCATTGTTTCACATAACAAACAAAAATGCAAGAAAAAGCTGATCCCCAACACAGATGAGGAAGTTGTTTGCCTTTGCACATCTGCACTGTCAAACTGTGGGAGAAGCACTAATCTGGCGAACCACCTGTTGAGGTGACGCAGCACTTTCTCTGCCGCTGAAGTGCCAACCTCAGATAGCGGTAATAATCTCTCTGCAGTTTACTTAAATGCAGCAGAAGCCTATACGATCTGAAGTCTGTTGTGAGATTCATCCTTACTCTGCATTAATATTGCATTCTGCATTAACAATGAAAGCACCGTTTCTTCGACGACACGCTATTGTCGTTACATTATGACAAAGTTGTAGGAAGACGGCGAAGATGAGCTGAAGCAGTCGATCTGCAGCTGTCACAGCTGATGGATGGAGGAGCTGCTTGACAGAGGGGTAGTTACCATAGCTGCACTCTACTTTTCTAAAGAACAGACCTTGAGTGTTGAATAAGGCTTTTACCAGACTAAATATGGGACTGTCTCATTCCCACTATTGCTACCATTGCTGCTGCTGTCGCCACCTTTAGTGCTGCTGCTGACAGTGGGAGTGAGCAGTCTGAAGTAAGGTCATATAAATCATAAAATGCATCATACATCAACATTACAGACAATGTTTTAGATTCATTCAATTTTTGCTTTTAGAACAAAAATGACAAAATTAATGGATTGCAGACTTCCTAAATAATAAAATCACAGGGTCTCTGAGTTGGAAGCAAACGATGGCCCTATTTGTGAAATCAGTGGTAGTGGCAGTACTGAAGGTCACGCTGATAAGACCTAAGATTTCCACCCCAGAATTGCATTGTGAGTCGACCTTGAGGCCCCCCGAAGTCGATCAAACCTGCATAGCGGCTGCTCCACCACAGGACAGACAAGTTCAGAGAGATGTGAAATAACCGAGGATCAGCGCTTAGCCCGGGACCTGGTGAGGCAGAGCCTAACAACACACTGAAATTATTTGGGTCAGAGAACCTCAAACCCAGACTCACTTTCCAAGTAACTATGTTCAGTATTCCTTTGATGTGATGTCTCATTATCTGATTGATATGCTTTACTTTTGTGAAATTTGTACTTTTATTTAAAAGGTTTTAAAAGGTAATAATGTATTTTAAGGTAGTTGTAAAAAAAATGTCGTTTTGTATGGAACATTATATAACTTACATACTAATTTATTTATCCAGAACTCCTCCCCCCAAAAATTCATAGCAACTAAACAACTAAAATTTAATTCATATAAATTTTAGTTGTTGATTAATAAACACTAGTTTGTGCACTTATAGAAAGTTATATTTAGCTATCATTATTATTAATAATATTATTGTATTGCAATAATTTATAAACGTTTAAGCAAGTTTTTAAGCACTCCTATACAGCTAGGATAGAGGAATACTCTGAATGCTGATCTGTTTCTCAGTGCCTCAGTCACTGAACCGTACCGAGGCTTGTCACAGTGCTGTTAAGTGCAAAAAAACCTTACATAACTACAAACCTTATACAACTGAAATACTTGCAGTAGAAATCTTGTGCTTAAAAATATCCTCCCCTTATCAATATCTATACCTGTATCTACTCTGCAGGGAAATAGTTCTTATACAGAGATGAAAACCTCAGAGTTGGATCAGATTTGACATCACAAATTGGGGTCTTAGTAGATATGCTGGATTAGATGGTTCTGGTACAAAATAAAAAAATATGTATGTATATACCGACTTGTTGGATACACCCAGATGCCTTAGTCTGACCTGAGCAAGATGAAGGAGACAGAAATACATCTCACAAGCCCAGATGTCTCATCGCACAGATTTCGCTTTGGTTGTAGTTAAGCTAATAGGCGATGTTCATAAACATAAACATAGGCCATCCATGTTTACTTATATTATTAGTGCTCTGATGTACACGAACTCTTAACCTAATTATGGGGCTGAATTGTAAGTGATGAAAACATGCAGCGCTGCAAAGCGTTGTTCACATGGACTTGTTTTGTGTCAAGATTCCAAAAAGTAAAGTTAAAGGACATTCATGCGGTGCCGGACTCGATATGCTCAGAGTAATCCTTCAGTTTTTATACATTACAGTCAATTTTTACTGCTGAATGTCTCACAAAGCTCCTGCAGAATTGTGATGTTCACTTTAAATGTTTTTTTTGATTATATAATGGAACTCTTATAACTATTATATCAACATGATATAAGAATTTTGACAAGAAAGCTGCACTTTAAACATAACTTTTACAGGATTCTGAATTCTGTGTCTTAAACACGTGTCGAGCATCTGCAATAAAGCAAACCTCTGGTGCAATCGAAACAATTTTGTGGAATTCCATTGCCAGTGTATGAACTATAACATCTAAACAATATTCAAGTGTTCGATGCATGTTGCTTTTCAGGTTTCCTTTTATATTTCTGCCTCTGTCTTTTATCTTGTCTTCCATTTAATTTAACGTCTGTAGACACATGTTCCACTTATATTATTCCTCGAGGTAATCCAATCATCTATTTCGCTTCTAAGTTTCCCCAGAAGACAGCATCAGTTTCACACACAAAAACAAATCAGATGAATATTTGTAATTCTACTTCTGTGCGACTCCTCATTCCTCAGCATATCTACAAATGATGTGAACACTGCAAATTTAGCAAAATAGCATCCACACAGCAACAATAGCTGTATTAATGAGAAATATACTGAGATGAAGTTTACAGCGAATTTCTGTTATTTACTAGAAAATGTAGTGCAGTATATCCAGATATTAAAAATATATTCATATCTAACTGGAATTCACAGTGAAAGGTACAATCTCCTTTTGGGTTGGGATGGCAGAGAGACTACCCCACTTTCAATTGCAATTAAAATCTAACCTGTGTGTTTTGAGTTAATTTACTGTGTTATTTTACTTTACTTTAAGTGTCCATTTACGTTAAATATACCACGGTCACTGATGCTCGACCTTGTTTAGGAGGTATGCTTGGAAAAACACGCAACAGAGTCCCAGCCTCTGGGATCCATATCACACTCTTTGTATTCTTAGCCTTCCTCATGAGTGGTGTTGTCACAGCACAACAGTGTCACACAACTTCAGCCTTTGCTACTGAGACAGTCTTATGTGCTTGAGCGCAAAAGCTTGCTTAACAGGAATTATAGGACTCTACACAGAGCTGTCTTCATTCAAAGCTGAACCTATTCCACCTATTCATGACGAATCGGCCCCGTCCTTGGACACTGTCCTATGTTTAAATGATTACATTTTCTTTTTTATTTTAGTCTTTATTCAAGTTTTTTGTGTAGATTTAGGCTTTCTGTATTGAAAGGAGAACCTTGATATTTCAAATATAAAGGTACACAAACTATATGAAACCTTTGTGTAAGAAAGTACATAACATATAACATGACATATCAGGAAAAGGCTGGTAATGTAGATCCGTGGGTGTACTCACAATGATGGGTGAACATCATGAATACTGCAGATTTTATACCCTCAGTCATATCCTGCAGGTGCTGAAACCTCTATGGCCTTTGCAACCTGGTGATGCTACACTGCTTCTAACCTTAGCAACATTTACACCACCTGGAAATTATGTAATTTCATAATCATTTGGAACTCGTTGACTCCCTGAAACCTCCTCCTCTGCATCCTCTTGATACTTTTTCAACATTTTGTCCTCTGTCTCTGCATCTGTTGATACTGTTTTCCTCTTTTACCTTTTGCAAATTATCTCTTGTTCGGAAGATTTTTGCTACCAGGAATTTCCAGCTTCACTCCAGTCTGTTTCTACCTTAGCTATATTTAGCAGTCCTTTACGTGAACATTACATCTAATGGCTCGTTGAAAACATAAAATAGGTTGCATGTAATGCCGAATGAGCTGCAAAGATGAATACCTGAAAGTGAAAAAAGAATAAAGATGCTGTTGTTATATTATATAGCTGTCAGCAGAGTCTTGCTTGAACAATACTAAAGTAAAAGTTATGCTTCGGAAATGTCAAAGTGATAAAGAACGCTGCCTAATTAAAATGAATTGTTGTTATTCAGCATTTCCCTGTTTTTTACTTTCAAATAATAAAGGTAAGGCTTTATTGAGCGCTGAGATCAAATTGAAAACAAACCTCAAACCACTTGTTTAATAGAGAGCTTGTCAGTTTTTTAAATTCACTTCTTATTTCATAAAGTCTCAGGGCACTGCCTTTGTGTTTCTTTTCAGAGATTCGCTTTAACCCAAGGACTAAACATTTTAAGAAATTTGTGAATAGCCTTTGCTTTAAGACTCAGTTAAGGAGTTTTAAAGCAAAGCGCGTACATCTAGAGAATGGAAGAAAACTGTATAAAGAATCAAGATAATTTTAAAAATAATTTTGCCTGCTAGAACTTTGGCTTGGTAATATGGCTTGGCTAATAATTTAAATGGCCTTTTATGTCTCAACATATTTTGTTTGGATTGCATTAATAGTGGTTGAAAATATTCATTGTGTTGTAGTGAGTGAATTCTTATAAATTCTTGTGACCTCATCTCGTTTTTTTTTCTTTAAAAAGCACAAAAATTAAGCTTCTTTCTTCTAAAATGTCCAGGTCTTCATAGTGGATTAAGACTACTTTCCTTCAAGAATATGTTAACATTTCCTTTAGTGCTACTAGTTAGTAAGAATGACAGGTAGAATGGTTTTTTTGATCATCTTGAAAGCCTTTTGTTGCCCTTTCCATGAAACTTTCCAACACATTGAATGGAATACCGTTACAGTGTTTTAGACATTTATTGTGATCAGAAGATGAATTCTGCATATATTCATCGGTGTTTCCTTGATTGCCATCAGTTCATTAAAGTTTCTCATTTTCATTTACAATCCTTGTAATAACTTTAACTATAGATGCTAATGTATCAGTTTTTCCGGCAGGGAGGATTTTTTGTTTCCTCGCCAAAAAAAAGTTTTAGGCAGAGTGAAAGAAAAAATTATCAGCAAATCAAAATGATCAGAAAATGTCACACATACTGATTGCTTTTCAAGTTTGCAACCCAGTTATTTTTGCTTTTGTCCCATTTTTAATCTGAAAAGGTGTCATTAATGTACATAAATGTCCTCCTACATCAACACAAGGTTCACATCTACAGGTCTAATAGACAATAGAGACACTGGAAAATCCATGTGTGCATGAAGCAAACTGCTAATAGAGTTGTTTTATATTAAAGCCTTTGAATTTATACAAATCCTCCCTTTATTATGCAGACTCAGCGCAAAGCGTCAGAGGTGGAGAACAGATTTGTAGTTCGTCACATTGTAGTGGCAGCCATCGTGTTCAGCCATGTTTAGAGTGAAGCCTGTAAAAAGCTACAATTCAAATCAATATACTCTGTTTAGCATGTTAATTTTTTTTAAGTTTACTACTGGAAAGCATGCAAAGCATCAACAACACTGGACATAAACCATTCATTTTCATTCTATTCTGTAATGCCGTCAATAGAAAAGTTAGGAAAATATATAATTTGAAGACAACATGAGCACCCCCAAAAAGGGTCTAAACTCACCTATGCCTGCTTTTATAGAAAAACCTGCACTTTTATTTCTGAAAAGATTGAAAATACATGCAAACTGAACCCAAGGAAGGCTAAGGTGGAGCAGTGTGGGTAATGGGTTAACAATTTAAAACGGACATTAGGAGCAAAGTTGAGTTACAACAGAAACTTGTATGTGTGTATGAGGAGGAGGAGCTCGTGGTTGTGGTCGAAGGTGTCTTCTATCAAAAGGCTGTTGCTTGAAATTCCTTGCTGCTCATTTCATGGCTGATATCAAAGTAGAGGCTGGAGGTGGCTCGTGGCGCATGTCCCGCCTCTGATATTTACAGAAAGGAATTTTACATATGAGAAAAACTTAGATATATATTTTTGCAAAGCGCTTTGATCAAAACCATAATGAAAGGTTTCCGAATCACAGTGTTTACCCCTCAAAGTTTGCAGTTTCAGGCTACAGCTCTATGGAGCCCCATTTATTGTCACCTATCTTGTGATGAATTTTTGTGAAGAAAGAGAGTGGAGGTTATTTGGGTATTTATTGTAATTAAGATGCTTGTTTTCTAACATTATAAGCTTAAATGATGAGCACGTTAAACCTAGCTTAACATCAGCATGTCGACATTTAGCATGTTAGCTTTAAGCTTGAGGCGGTGGTAAGCACTTTGCACGGCCTCACAGGCAGCCAGCATGGCTGTGGCCTCTCTGTTAGTCATTGCTCAACATGGACAAAAGTCACACAGTAGTTGAACTCCAGCCATTCTGCCAGAATTTCAATGATGGGGGGGGAAAAAAAGGAAGCATTTCACAGTCCCCCTGACAAGCTAGCTAAGGGACAGCAGCCACTTAGGAATCACGCCACCTGTTGGAGGACAATGAGCCTTTCACATAAAGTGAGACAGACATCCCCTTACTCCCCCCTCATTTTGTCAAGGCATAACCTTTTTCCCCCTTCAAAATGCAGCAACTCTTTCCAATTGAGTTGTTGTTGCTGCCATTGCTATTGGCTTTCAATAAGGCACGGGGTTATCAAAGAGTGAAGGAGAAATTGCCTTGGCTCTGCCGTAGCCCTGATTGCACTATCAGAGCCGTCAGGGAGGTTCTTTATAAAGGGAGGGCACGAGGGAGAGCGAGGTGGCGGCTGGCGTTGCCCCCCTGATAAATCAGTGCATGCTGGCAGCCACTGCTTAGTGCAGCCAGGCAGCACCAGAGTGTCGCAGTTCAGGGTCGGTACTTGGCAAGCCCCCCTCTCAAACAGGGCTGTCTGCACCCGACCGCAGACCGCGCTGCTCCCCAGCCTGATCCTCCACCGCTGCCCTTGTCAAGGTTTGTTTGTTTATCCCTCATCCCCCTCTACTCTCACCATACAATATTGCTTCCCACCATGCCAAATTATTCTCCCCCTTTTTTCTAACTTATTCTGCATATTTCTCAACTTCATTTATTAAATTAGAAAACTCTCGTCATATGAATTTGAAACATGCTTCTGTTTTGTTTTCATTATTTTGGGATCTTGCAGCTCTTTGCAAACCAGAAATGGTTACCTCAAAGGCAGAAAAAGGAAAAGTTCCGTTTTTTAGTTTTAACTTTTGTTTTGATTCTTTCTTTTGCTCTGTGGGGTTTTATGACTATACACGAAGAAAATGACAGTTTTCAACAATGAAAATCCTTTTTTTAAATAATTTTTTTAGAAACCCTAGGAGAAAGAAATGCAGAAATGATTCCAAAGCTTACACGTTTATGATTAACAAGATTGTATATTTGTTTAAAGTGCATATTTAGATAAACGTCAATAAAATCTCACCATCTAGGGAAGAAATTATGCCACCATTAACATTTCTCATAAATTTGTCCTCTTCAGCTCCCATTGGATGCTTGAGTTTATAACCCTCAATAAAATTCTTGATTTGTTGTGCTCTCAAGTGTTTGCTTGATAAGGCCAGAGCACAGCCATAACTTCCAGTGAACTGACAAACCTACACCTCCCTCCCGCTTGTCTTCCACAGCCGTTTTCATTCTGCCTCCCAAAGAAACGTGATTCTCATTGTCAAAACTCATGAAATCAAATGAAATTAAAGCGTTGCAGTTACACACGGGGGGAACGAGAGAGGGGAAAAAATATTTAATTAATCCTCCACTCCAAGTGCAACGGGTTAACGCAGATGCTTCTTGCTGCTGCTGTGAGATTGCCTTTAGTGTTCAGTTACACATACCTAAAAAGGCACGGGTTTAGTTTGAGTCCTGATTAATTTCAGATTTATACTGTCATTTGCTTCACCCCTCTAATTTCTCCTGCCGCTAGAAATCAGTTTGGAGATGCACTGCGCCTCAACTTTTCCAATTAGACGGACATGAATATAGTGGTTGATGACATTAAGAGTGTATTGATGTACACGAAGCACTGGGACTGTGATGACACCAAGAGACCAACCCACCTGCAAAAATGTGAATATTAACAGGCCAAGTTCTGTTAGCTTCGTTTAAATTTAAATGTGCAAAAATATGCATTGGAACATCTGAGTTGATCATTGATGCTTTCATATGTATCTGAGATTCGCATTTCTCATTAGGGAGAGCTGTACATGTTTTACATTAGAGAGAAATCCATACGTTTATATGGCTCTTGTGTGCTTGCACGTGGATGCTGCGTGAAGTGAGACCAGAGTGAGGAAAATGGTAGTGCATAGTTTAGAAAATGATTCATAAAAGGTTGAAAAAGTAAAAATAAAATATATAAAATGATTTCGTGGGCATTTACCTTGGAAATATTTGATGGACACTTCAGGGTTTACATTGCTAGTAGATGATTGCTACAGTATATTCAACTCGATGTCAAAGAATTGGCTTTCAAGCACAAAATCTGATGTTTCTGAGTTTAGAAAACTCAGTGTTTGGAAAGGTTCAGAAACTGTGAATTTTACTTGTAAAGTGAAAGGTAGGAGGATATGTGATCAGGTTCCACACATACAGATATATCTACAGTCCCAAGCTAACTACTTACTACTGATCCCGTGCTATTGGAGGCTGTATCTGTCATCAGTTCTGGTGATGGTAAATGACTAAACTGTAAGTGAAAAAGTGTTTTAAACCTGCGTTCTTTCTACTGGCCTGCAGGGGGCAACTCAAATTACAAAAGCACATCCAGAGGTTTATGATAAAATGACTCTTGGCTCGGTTTGTCTGTGACCTCATTAAAAACTTTCCTGATGAGTTTCAGGCATGAATTGCTAGTTTGAACCGTTACCCAAAAGGAACTAACGTCCAATATATAAAGTAGTCCCGTTAGTTAAAGTTAATGATAAAGCACAGTGTAGTTACAGTGTAGTTAACAACTCACTACTGTATCCCGTGTTGCCTGGTTTCTCAGTCAGATCCACCCTTCGCTCATCACCATGATGGTGAAACTGTGCCCAGCTTGAGTCTTCACGTAACCACCGGGTGCCCCGCTGATGGTTGTTGTTGTCCCGTTACAGAGCTTTTATTGCACTCATAGAAACGTGATGAATTGTTGTCTCACTGTCTTACCTTTACTATGCTTCGATGTGCTGCTCTGCTCCGTGTGTCTTCTTTCAAAGTGATGCACTCAGAGTGTATCAGAGCAGAGGAGAGACATACTCAGAGAAACAGAGAGAGCAGCAGAACAGCTGCGATCTTCACAGTGAGCCAGGAATCCAAACTGCTCTGGAGTGTGCTGTCATTTTGCTTTTACAGTGTGGTGTGAAGGTAACTCTTTCATTAATATTACCAAAATTTTGCAAGGCATAGACTCACATGCACTAACATACCAGCCATACCAGTTGCCTGAATTAATAACAG
>VUQR01012376.1:21930-36254 GCA_015108515.1 Hemichromis elongatus
AGAGTGTAAACGCAGGTTATTGCAAATACATTTCTGTTCTTCTCTCTAAGGATTGTTAAACACCTTTCTCCTGCGACAGTTGTCACAACTTTCTGATACTACAGCAAATTAGAAAGCTGTCTGTCTGAGCTCAGGATCAGCAAGGCAGAAGTTGCATCAGATAAATGGCGCGATAAGAAGGCAATCAGTATTCAAGGGGTGATGTTATGAAGTGGGAGATCACTAAAAGCCCGACGTGAGTTATGTGCACTGATTGTCACACAACATTATGCACACTGTTTGAGCCTAAATAACCCAGTGTGTGGATCATAAACTGTTCCTCTTGCATGCCACCTTGAAGCAAGGGAGGCACCCCCTTCATAAACAACTCTGTCATTTTAAGTAAGTATCACCCTGCTTACCAGGCACCTTTCGTGCGTGAGCTGCACCTAATTTAGAAGCTTTTAAATCTTTCGCAAGTGTTGTTGTGAGAAATGCCTGGTTGCAAATGTCTTTTATTGAATGCTGACTCTGTAGTATTACAGGCTTGCAGATATGCCCGGTGTAATATGTCCCTATAGCTTTATCTTGTAATAGTAAAGTGTATTAATTTTCCTGGACTGGAAGAGAGAGAGAGACAGTGTGTGTGTGTGTGTGTGTGTGTGTGTGTGTGTGTGTGTGTGTAGAATTCACTCTATTTGGGATTGGAACGACTTGCCTCAGACGCCAAACACGGTTTTCACGCAAGGACTGCAAAAGATGAAGTGTTTAAGGGGAAAAAAAACGTGCTTTCAGCTGATAGATTTCTTAAATAAGCCTACTGGTTTATCACAATCCGCGATGAAGAGCAGGATCGGAGTAATTAAAGACTTTTACAAGAGTAGCATTCTTGAAATTGGAATTCAAAGCCTGCTTAGCATGGTCACTGGCAGGGGATTCACCTATGAAGTTGTGCTTCATACTAATTTACTGTATAGTAAAAGTACATACAGAGCTATTCAGACAGGCCAGTGTGTGCATTATACATAGAGTACAGAGGCAGACTATGAGGTGCAGGCGAATGGTGCGACTTTATGTGAACTGTTGGTGAGAGTCTCTTATAGCTGCCTATTTTATAAGTCATTTGCAGAATTCATAATTCAACCCTGTTTGTGACTGGTTTCTGGGTAAATATAATGAATCAGTAAAAAGGCTGTTATGCATGCACATCCTTAGAGTTCAGAAAATAATGACCTTTTCTGTTTTATTTAAGTCGTGTCCAGACAATAAATCTGTCATTTGTATATTTGGAAGGACGGCAAAGCTTCATAAACTGTCCACAGATTGTCCCTTATAGCTGTTAAAAGTCGCCCCTAAATCAAGCTGACTAAAGAGTCTCGTGTTTGCTCAGATAAAAACACTATACACTCCACTCTAAGCAGTGAGGAAATGGCAAAATGGAGGAGACTGCCGGTGGTCTCCCAAGTTTGTACAGCAGTGCTTTTCCTGATAATGCCACACATTCGGGTTTCTGCTTTCAGTAGCCTTCGCACGAGTGCTCCAGTCTCACACGGCACTTAAGTGTGATTAATAAGGTGCAGCGTTGTGTGTATGTGTGCACGTATACGTGTGTGTTGGGGGTGGGGGTGGGGGTGGCGGTGGTGGGGGAGTTTATGTCAAGATAAACGTGGAAATGACCTAGCAGTCACCAGCTTTTTCCTTTCGGCAACTGCACAGCGCCTAGCTCGAGAACAGGAGAGGCTGGGGTTTTTATCAAGCCGAGGGCTCAGACCACCAGAGGCTCTTGTGAAGGAAGGAAATTACCGGGTGCAAACATTCACAATACCCCAACTCAATTCCCCCTCCCTCATCTCTCTCTTTTCCTTCTCTCTCTGACTTCCACTCTCCTGTCCCTATGTTTATCAGGTTTTGGGGCACTGTATTTTGATGTCAATAAGCAATTTTTCTTGCCTGGTCTCCTGCCTGACCCCTTTAATCCATCAATATATTATTAGAGATAAAGTTTTGTGGACGCCTGCTGCAGTCACAAGATAAATGACATCTCTGAAGTCACGCATTAAAGACTAGATTAAGGCCTTGTGACTGTGTCTTCAGTGCTCATCTGTGCGCCTCTGTCCAACCTATCACACTAAGTGACAAGAAAGAAAAATAATGAACTGAGGCAGAAAAAGCAAAGAGATATTTCTTACACACACAACCCGCGTCTGTCTTCAGCCGGGATTAGGACGCATTAGAGGCGTGCTGGAGAAGAGGAGAGAGGCAGCGAGGGAGCGTCACTGTTTGTGTGTGTCTAGGCTGAAAGAAAGGGAATTTTCGCCCTCTATCCTCTTTAAACCAAAGGAAAACAGGCGCTTTGTCTGAAACATTGTCAGCCTTATTTGTTGAGCCAGCAGATGGAAAGATTTTATTATATTCAACATGCCACTAGTGCATATTTAAGTGTAGTGTTTATTTAAGATTCAAATTAGTTTCTTAACTTGATAAATTAAGGGACTCTGTGAAAATTATTCAGGTGGGTTGGAGAGAGAATTTTATTACAGTTTCCTCTTTTCCTACATCGCAAAATAATACATTATAGAGAAATCTTAGTATGTTAATGGGACAGTAGTTGAAATTAGCAGTATCAGAAATGCTACTACTTTGGGTCAATTTGAGGGTGCAGATTGGTTGTTTTTTAGATTTGAATTAGCTAAGATTGGCACGATATCAAATGTCAAATGATTGTAAAGAAATCAGAATTTTTTTCTCAAAATAGGATTTGGTTGGCAGCTGCAGTCATTCTTTCTCTGTTCCTAGTGGAATAGCATGTAGTAGCATTGATACTTGTATTTTTTTATTTATTTCTACCCTCGTACACATAGCTCTGCCTAATAAGGCCTTAAAATAAAGTAATATCCTTTCATATATTTCAAATATCTGTACATCGAGGCTCGTCACTGCTCTCTTTATTCGACAGTATTCCCCTAACAAGTAGGCCAGTAAAACCTCTGACTAATAGACAGGATTACAGACGTAAAGTGACATTTTTATAGCTTAAACTCCTGACTACCTGGACTAGCAGATATTAAACGCATATCTGGTAGCACTTAGTGTTAAGTGGGACCAAGTGCTTATTAAGTTTCTGATGCACTAAGTCCGTGTCTGTTCCAGCCGGGGCTGATACGAGTTGGTAGTCCACGGTAAATGAATGCGGATGGATTTACGCTGGTCTTAGACCCGGTTATCAGTAGTTGTCACTTAAAAAGGCGCTGGCCACGCTGACATTGTCACAACTGTGCAACGATGGGCAATATTTGAATTTTCCATTAAACTCTTCATGGCGCTTGTGTTTTCATGTGGAACCCCTTACCTGAGCAGACTTTCCCTCCAAAGAAACACGGCTATATTCTCCCTCCAGCAGGAAAAGAGAAGAATCTGTTGTTGTAGAAACATCCTCGCTCACATTTACGCGTAACCTCTTTAGTGTTTGCCTTTTGAACTCGTCGACATGCATTCCTCAAATTCTGCGTCCATTCAGTGGTCAGTTATTAGTAAGGGGAGGGCATCTCATTATTGTGTTTGTTTTGTGCAGGAATACATCGAAAAATCCAACTTCTAAAATCAATTAAATCCTTTTCACATGAGGTTGAGATAAAAGACGGGGGGAAAAAAAGCAGATATGAAGCAGATGAATGCCTCAAACTCAAAAGTGTGAATTCATTTGACTGGCTTTAAGAGACAAAATGCTCAAGGTTTTTCTGCAATAGCCAATTATATTAGATCTGCTCGTTCTCTGTATTCATCATGACTTTAAAGGTGAGGACTGAGGTAATTGGGGCCCTTCTGTGCTCACATATTGTCCCCTTGTTTCTTTCTAAAGACAGTTATTTAATTTCATGCATTCCATAAACTCCATCATACAATTACAAATTAATTTCTTTTTACCACAGTCATTGCTTTTAGAAGGTTCATCCTTTCTCTTTCACGGTGATTTCAAACTTCATCTCTTACATAGTTAACTTAGTTCAAGCTGAATATGACCGATGCTCTCTGTGTTATAAGAATCTCGCTTCATTGAGTGGTTTAAGGCCTTTGTCAAAGAAACAGTCCTTTTAGCCTTTAGCGCTAAAGTCTAACATTTAGCAAAACCATAGAAATAATTGTAATTGTAAGTGAACTGCTTGTGATACAAATTGCAGCTATTATTCAGGCAGTTTTAATATAACCAGATTTGATTTTATTATTTAGTTCTGCTACGATTCACACTGAAATTCTATTGCAGATTGTTTATCGGTGTTTCCTTTAGAGCGTGTTGCCTTTTTAAATGTATATTCCAACTTTCTTACTTTGTGCAGTTAGCACTATATATGGCAAGAAGTATGTATTTGCACATTTGAAAAGTTATATAAAACTGTAGCAGTTTTTTTTTTCACTTTAAACCTCAGACCTTTAACACACCTCCAGGTCATGGCACCTACATAGATACTCTTCTATAGTGGTTGGAAGTGTAAGTGATGAGCAGCAGGAGTACAGAGTACAAGTACTGTAGATCATTTTGCAGAGTGGTCTGGGAGAAGTCATCTGCCTCTGAATGTGAAAGACCAGATATTGATGATCAACTTCTGAAGGAAGAGTAAAAGAAGAAGATTGCCACACGGCCTTTTCCTGTCCTGGGACAGGATGTTGATGTTGTTGGTGGAGAAGTACAACTGCCGTGGGTGTCCACATCAACAACAGGCTGAAACCAACACAGAGACTTAATACAAGAAGGGGACGAGCAGCCTGCATTTCTTAGAGAGGCTGAGATCTTTCAAAGTATGCAGCAAAATGATGGACATGGCAATGATGGGCATGTACTTGTGTTGTGGTTTCTGAGGGGTGAGGGCAGCTTCAGGGCTGGTGACACCAACACATTGAAGAACCGGATCAGGAAGGCTAGCTCTGTGATTGGCTGCAAACCCGACACTTTCGAAGCTGCGGTAGCGAGGCTGACACTGAATAAACTCCTATCCATCATGGATAATTTTGATTGATAAAACTTCAAAATTATATTGCAATATATCTGATAATAATATTTGTGATAATATAAAAAAAAACTCAACACATTTTTATTGATACTTGAAATGAAATTGAAGTAAAAGGGCATTTTCTGTCACTTTCTAATGCACTGATACATCGATTACACACTTCCTAATTAAAAGGATGAATCTATTGAAAAAGGTGCCAGGAATAGCTACATTGTAGTACAATATTACTGGCACAGCATAATATGCAGTGACACGGCATAAGTCAAATATAAGTACAAAAGTATTTTGTGTTGTGTAGTTTAAGTTTGCCTGGATATTTTAGTAAAACCATTCAAAAAACTGTTTAAAACCTTAATTAAAGTAACATAACCTTGTATCCCTGCAGGATCTATTTTATTATGTGACAATATTGCCACATAATAAACTTGAAAAATATTTTTTTTATGTGTGATCTTGAATGTTTCGTTCAGGCTTTTTAATCAGCTTCTTAAAGCCCTTCTTTGTAGCCATATAACTGCATCGGTAATTTTTATTGAGTTTTTGTGCTTCCTGTCATGTGGAGTGCAACAGCTGAGTTGCTGAACTATGAAGTGCTACGTCTACGCTCTGTCCTGTCATTTGTTTACATTTTCATCCCCTTTGCAGCCTGGTTGTGCTCGATGTGTTCTGCCAAGTTTGTTGTTTCCACTATTAGCAGGAATAACGTTCCTGCATATTTTGCAAAGTGCTGTGCTTTGTTGGATGTTGTCATATTGCTTCCTTTTGATGGAAAATCATGCAGACATGCAGTTCTTATTCTCAGACATGCCTGGGCTTGTCTCATTGTTTTACACTTGGTAGTTCCATGATGTTGCTTGAGCATGTTATACTGATATATTACTTGATAATATTATATGACATAGCTTTATTGACCACCCCGTGTTCCACTTACTGGACAGACAGCAGAGCACCCTAACAGACTGATTCAGCTCAGCTGCCACAAGGACAAATACTGGAAATCTTTTATGCTTCATGCAGTAAGCCTTTTAATACTTTTTTTTAGTACTCCAACTGCTGCAACATAATAATTATTAAGGGATAAATAGTATATTTCTTTTTTCTTCCAATAACTGACCATGTTATTCTGGGTGGACACAGTTGAAAAAAACCCAACCTTTTGGTTTATAGTCATTAATGGCTGATGTCAGAGAAACCAAAACGCTTGCTTTAACAAATAACGGACCTATTTTAAAGTCTTTCATGTCTTTATTGTTCAAATTTTGAGGTGGACTTTGCACCTTTGCACCAAACTGATAAATGTTGGCCACTGACATAAGTGACTACTATCTTATTTGTTTATGTATCTGTCAACAGGGCTCAGATTTGGTTTTATAATCATGTTTGATGTTTTTTCTCACACACAGAGAAGACTAAAGTGTCCTTGGTGCGGCTTCCACCATAATTATTTTTTAAGCTTTCTGTCCACCACCAACATTTTAGCCTCATATATAGTTAAAAGGAAAGACCATAACATTCTTTTGTTCTACCTTTACTTATGGCAGTAAAAACAAGGATTGCAGGAATAATTTGTGAGTGATGGGGATACAGAAGCCCCACCCACCAGTTGTTCAAAGCTTCTGTTTGCGAGGAACTACCATTTAGAAGACAGCTGCCTTAAATAGGGCTAAATCTGCTTGTTTCACACTGTGGGTGACATGGGGGGCTACACGGCCCCAGTATAAGAAGGGTTATTTTAAACTGTGAGTCATACAAAGCTACTCAAGAAATTTGGAGCTTGAAATGAGCCGAAAGGATGCACTTTCTTTAATTTACAAAATGCTAACAGCACTCTCCTCCAAATTATATTGTAACAGTTGTTTGTGTAGCTCATAGTTCATTTGCAAAGTTTTTTGGGTGTAGTACTTTCTCCTTCATTAGTCAGCAAACAGCTCAGCACTTCCTAAGCTAATATTTTCCTTTTTTCTACTGTTCTACTCAGCAACAATTACCATTATGAAACCCTGGAACTTTACTTCTCTCGATCATGACTACTTAAGGAAGTGCCCTCTTTTTCTATGCAAGCATTTTTTTTTTAGAGTTGCTGGGTGAATGTATGTATTTATTTATTTATTTTTGAGTAAATGAATGTGACAGCACTTTAATAGCTGCATGTTCTTGGACATACAATAGCAGCCCTTTGAGAGTGGTGGGCTGGGGCTGATGGCATCGTGAGTTATGTGCCCCCACCCCCTATGAGAGCTAACCAAAACAGTTCAGCAGATAGCCTTTCTGAGCATGCTGAGTGTTAATCTACACTGCAGGGCCCTGTGGAGTGCATGATGGATCTGTAGTGATCAGTTAAAACCACATTGATGATAAACTAATGAATCAAGGCCTGCATTAATCACATCGCAGCTCGCACAGAAAAGACGAATGGAAATGCAAAAGTTCCATGCTAATGATGAACTACTAACAATTTGCAGGTGCACAAGGAGAAGGGGAAAATTACACACCGCGGTTTCATGCATAATCTTGGAAGATATTAATATATCTCAACCCCCCCGCCTTTAGAGGCATAATCAAATTTCATTACCAGCCAAACCGACATGATTAAACAGAACAGAGTCGGAGTTCAGAGCCCCACACTGCGGCACACGTTGGCTGCCACTCACAGACGTCTCCACCCCCTTCATCATTCACAAACTCCCGCCCCCACCTCCACCCCTGCACCCCACTGGCTCACACAGATCCAAATCAGCATTTCATGTCCAGCCTCACATCTTTGACCACAGGTTTACTCTGCTTACGCCTTTATCTGTCAGTCATGTGAGTCCCGGGAGAGCAGCTCATCTGAAAATTCTGAAAAACCTGGTTTCCCTCAGGTGGGTTAAAAACAACAGTGAATCATGTCTGACCAACTGATAAAATGCTGTGATGTACTTTGAAATACTATAGGTTTGATATTAAATAGTTTCATGTAAGAGTATGATTCATGCCAGGTAGCATTAGGAGGGATAAGCCTACAGTAAATGTCGTTTCTGTTCCAATTTCTGCATTGATGCTTCGTCTCCTTCCGAATTCCTTCCTTCACATAAACAGCCCAACTGTTTTTTTTTCTGTTCCAACAGCCTGCATGTCAACTACGGTTAAATAAAGTCTGTTCCCATCTTAGCCTGAGTTGGGTTGGGGTCGATCCACTCTGCTCTTCTGCTCCGTTGACCCCTCCAGTTTATCTTCTCCCATCATGCTTTCAGAGTATCTGCTTGTGACCTCTTTCCTGTTCTTGCTCTTCTGTTTTTCAAAAATTCATTTATTAACTTGACTCTGGATCATATGTGTTTCCTCCTGTAAATGTGTGTGATGCAGAGTGAAAGGGATATTCTATTTTTTTTGTATCTGTCATTTTCTTTCTATCTCCCGTATGACTTCTTAATCCATCTGAATGCATAGAAGATAATGTTTTGGGCGAAATAACATAAGAGGAAAGATAGACTCCCAAGGACCAATATCTTTATTGCTTGGAGGATAAACGGATTATGTCAACCATTTTCTGCTGCTGACAGCTTTTCTTATTAACCGATTTTATTTTTAATCTGCCAAGGAAGAAATGCGGTTTTATGTCACAATAAAACGCTGGTCACATCTAATGCTGCCCTCAAACAAACAGATTTCTCAAAGCCTTGCTGGGAAATTTGAAATAACTTTAAAGAGGGGTTTTGGGGAAAAGGGTGGTGGGGGTGTTAGAAAAAGGGGTGGGGGGTGGGGGGTCTTCATCCACAAGCTTGTTTAACTGAGGAGTAAAAAGTCCTTCACAGCTGTATTCTTCTTTTAAATATTTATTTCTTTATTTTTGCTGATCTCCGTAGAAAAAGCAGCATCCATCATGACAAAATAGCTTGTGTGTGGGCTCTGCTGAGTCCATTCACGCGGCTCACATTAGGATAATACAAAGAAAAGCGCCAATGCTTCACTTAAGTGTGTGTAAAAAAAACGAAACAAACAGCTTTGGCTTCCAAAAACAAAACCGGGCATTGTAACGCTGTTAAAATCAGGCTTTCTATCTCAGGTGTACCTTCTTCCTCTCTGTTAAGTGTGTGCAGGAGATTCTGGGGATCATCTAAAATGAAACCATTTGACCAGATTTATATGGAGGGGGTGTTGGGTGTGTGGTGCCATGGAGCTATCGTTAACCTCAGGGCTTTAGCGCTCACTGCTCTCTCATTTCATGCTCGTGATCTGAGGGTGTGAATTAGCCATTGCCCCCAGCAACCCAACTTAGTTACCGGCTGGACAACATGAAAGCAATACACAGAGCTGCATAAAGAATCCTCTCAAAGCCCCCTCCCTCCTCCACACCCTACATCCCTACCTTCTCCTGAGGGACTGAGAGGGTGGTGATGGGTAGGTGGGGGAGGCCCGTGTCATGTCTGTAATGGACAAGTGGCAGGATCATCTTTTCCTGGACCAGGGAGCTTAAAGTAAAAATATTCAGATTTACTTTGTGATTTTCAAATGCACTGAGGCTTCTAGTAAGTCAGAAATAACGCAGAGGGAAATCAAGAATCGGGAAACACAGATCATGACTGAGAATAGAATCATTTTTAATTTATTTATGAACACAAAAGCCCCCCAAAAAATGCAGAATGATGTGATCAAGAGCTAATGTATTTCCAGCCATATTTGCTTACATTTACTTAACTTGTGTGACCAGAGAGCAAATGCAATACTATATAGTGCAAGTCTGTATTTTGGTGAAAGTATTTCAGCATTTTAAATGGATTTGGTTTGTGTGCAGACTGTTCCAATGATGGAATAACAACACTGTTTATTCGGGAAGGAATGATTGAGCTTGATACTCTTTGTGTGCATGTGTGTGTGTTTGCATTGCTGCTGCAGGAGTAATACTGACATCAGTGCAGATATGGAGGCAGACGCCGGAATCAAGTCGCATGTCATTAAGGCATCCAAATTCTTCACAAATACCCATGACTCCATGCTGACACACAGGCAACAGTTTGCCTTAAGAAGGAGCAATATCCACTCCTGTTTAAATGTTTATTGGAAACTCATGGAGGCGAAAATAAGGTAAGATACAGGATCACCATATGGACCATTTAGAGCTCATGCAGGAACTTCCTTAAACTTGCTTAAACATTTAATAAAACCTCATCATACAAGATTACTGTGATTATGATTACATTTAAAATCTGCTTTGACATCATTAACTTGTAGGAGTTCTGTGAGTGACATCACCTATGACTGTTTCCTCCAGCCACACTGTGGCGCTGCTTTGTGAAGCTGATCAGTCTATGGATTCATTTCATTTGGTTAATGCGACACCTCGCTTCCTGTCGACTTGGCTCCTCCCAGCGGGAGATATAAGAGAGAGAGAGATGTGAGGATGGAAGGGCTGTGTTTACCACACAGGACAACCTCACTCCCTCCCTCCGGCATAGTTTTTGAAGAGATGGTGACTACTCATGATTCACAGCCTCTCAAATGTCAAAGGTTCCTCTGAAAAATGCTGCTTGGCTCTTGATACAAAATCTACAAGTCAGATATTCGGTGAAACACTGCAACCGCGTTCTTTTTAGGCTCAGGCTGGATAATCATAACAAACTGTAATATTCTTTATTTGATAAGTAAATATGCTGCTGGTGCTGCCTGTTCTGTGTTACCTGCAGTATGAAAAATGATCAAGTTCTACTACAGTAAAGCTGTTTCAACAACTGCTGATTAGATAGCGAAGATCATTATGATCAAAGGAGGGAGACTGTCCATTAAAACTACAACTGCAGAACACACCAAGGATTGATACATTTTGATTATGCAGTCTTTGGTTTATGGGTGTTATGTTATTGAGTGTTGGATGTAAAACATTATTGTGGATGCTAAAGCCTATTTTTTCAATATAAAGTGCAGATGTGATGTGTAAACCTTTGAATTGGCGTCTTGACATGTCCGGATTAAACTGCTAGGGGGCCTGGGGGCAAAAGTTTGTTGTCGGGCCCCATTTGATCCCTAGGTCCCACCTGGACTTCTATGGCTGAAAGGATCCAATTCGTTGATTATCTGAACACCAAAATACAGAGCAAAATTTTCATAAATATAAATTATTATTTCAGTATCACTTGAGCTTTCTTTTTTAATTTATTGTACATTTTCTTTGAAAACCTTTAAGTCATTTCCCAATTAACTTTATTGTCATCATTATTAAGATATGATTACAAGATCCAACAGTGCTGACCTGTATTTCACTTTATATCTGTTTGTGCATAGGTTTAGGCAACAAGATGACATGGTTAACTTTAGGAAAAGGTCAAGCCCCAGTTACACAGGCCTTAGACACCAGTGGGTGACCACCCAGCAACTACCAGTTGCTAGGCAAAAGCGTGAACTCTGCAGCTGCTTTTCAAGTGGTTGCTGGAGTTTTCTGGTATTGGTTGCAAAGAAGTGTACAAAGACTGATATGATTACTTTCATTGCTAGAAGGTTTCTGGGGTTGGCAGAAGATTTGTGTGATTTGTCTACAAACACTTGTAAACTACTTGGAGCTGTAATTAAACTGTGAAAAGTTGGATTTAAACCAGGAAAAGAGAAAATTCACTTTCAAAGTAAAAGGCGTGCGCTTTGAAATCTGTAGGTTAGCAAGACACAACCTTTGCTCCACATCTAGTTTGTGTTGCATTTTTTCACTTTTCACCACAGCTCAGAGAACAACTCAGAGTGTAAATCTGATTCATTTACACTCAGTGTCTTGCATCTGCAGCTTTTTGATGCAGCACTCTCATTACAACCAATCTCACTTCATGACAACCAACAACCACTCACAAACTGGTTGGGGAATACACAATCTAACCGGTCTCTTAGCCTGTGTGACTGAGGCCTTTGATCCTTTTGTAGCATTTACTAAAAGCTGCTCATTCATTTTCCTGGTTATACTGGGCATACACTTTGCCATTTTTGGCCCATTTTGAGCCGATTTTTGAATCGTGCAACCGTTTTGGTGATCAGCCCAATTTTGGCCTTCATCGTGTGTCGTGCATCATGTAGTATACGTGGGGTAACGAGAAGCGATTGACACCTCACCACCAGCTCCCAATCATCAATCGCTTGGTCGTGAGGGTGTCACCGCAGCTTCGCGCACGCGCAAACACATAAACGTCGGCGAAAAAGACGGAGTAGCATGGCAGTGTTGTGTTGTACGCACAGTGTGAGCACTCAGGTCGCATCAGAGCATCGGGCCGTATAGTGTGAGACCTTGCATCGTGACCTGCGAGACAATCGTACAGTTTGAGCAGGAGCTGAATCGCGCGACTGAAAAAATCGCACAGTGTATGCCCAGCATTAGTGAAGCCAGGATTTTATAAAAAATACATTCTACATGGAATTACCCCAGAGTTTAACTTTAGTCTGTACTTTAGTTGTGAAAATTTCAAAATAAATGTACAATGAATCAAATAGAGAACAACCAGCTTCACGTCTTATCTTTTCTTATTTTTTAATGCATCTACTGTAAATACCATGTGTAATTTACATTTACTTTCAACATTGCACCATTTCTTCACTTGGATTGTTTATTTAAGTGGTGCTTGTTAAAACTGTTCAAGCGATGCTGATCAGTCTTATCTGCAGGAAAGGAGAGCAGTGGAAGAAACATTTACAGAATTAGTGGAGATAGATTCATCCCCTATCATTAATAACAATCCTTCTCATTTTCTCTTCAGACTTTCAGATGTTTGCATATCATTTGTATTTTTAATTGGTGAAGTTTGATTAAACCCAGCCCCTAGTGTTATATGGCATTAGGCACTGCCATATGTTTAGTTGTGTGCAGATACCCATTTCCATAATCATTTTGCCTGTTTGAGGCGCTCGTCTATTTGCTGCTCAGCTTTGATTGCATCTGCCTCAACTTAAATGATGCCTTGTGAGTTCTTCAGTTCATCGCTGTGACCTTTAATCTACGACTTACAGAATGCTCCCATCTATCATGGTTGTCACTTTGAAATTCCTAATCTCGTCTGAAAAGTCTTTACAAGTGCAGCTGGATTTACTCTGTGATAATTAATCATATTCAAATGCATGAAAACAAATTTTGTTTACATGTTTGCGATCACCTAAAATGAGAAAAATGAGGGAGGAGTATGCGGCCCTGTGAGTGAGGTGAGGTGTGCATTTGCATAACATTTAGTTTAAACAAGCAAGCGGTGGATGATTTGTTTAGAGCAGCACAGGAATGAACAGGGGGAATGTGCTTCTTTCATTTTTCATTCAAATTACATTCAGATCGGAGCATTTTATTTTTCTTCTTATATTTCTTAAAAGCAGAGCTGTTAATTTGACAGATCATGTTCATTTTTTATTAATGTAAATGCTGTTCGGCTGCGTGCCACCAAAGGCAGCAAAAGTTAATCTGCTTTATCATACAAGCAACAGGGGGCAGTTTTTGTTTTACAACTTATAGAGTCATTAAGTCAAGTCAAACATGAAATTCAGTGTTTGTGCTACAGAAGTAATCCTTGTATGCTTATGGGGTAATTACACTTCTGCCTTGATTTCACGCATTTCAACCTAATAATAAATGCCTCCACCCAATTGCTACTCGCTTGCCATCCTAAATATACCATATGGTTAGAAAGGCCAGATCCCTACAAGCTAAATCTGTTGCAAAAAGTTAGTTTGTGTGGGACAATGTGGAACAGCTCAGATATACTCTAATGTTGACTTATCGAATTTATTACGTGCAAACAAATTCTGCAGATTAATGACTTTGGTGTTCAAATACATTGCATTTTATTTTCTTGCAAACATAATGAGACGATAATGTTTCAGATTTTTAGTGTCCCTAAAGAGTGATAACATTTTAACCATTTTGAAAAATCTACTCAGATATAATTGACGTCAAAAACATGAGGACAATGGATTTTTTTATTTAACGCCTGCATTGCATGCAGTTTGATGGTGCTGATATGCATTGTCACTAGCTAAAGGCCCATTTTGTATCTGAAAAAGCCCTGGTGTTTGCGTAGCTAAGCAGAGTCCTTACACTTTTTACATTGGCAAATTAATGGCCTTTCAAAAATAAAGTTTCTTAGTTGTACTTATTTAATTTATTTAATTTTTTTGCTATTTTTAAGGATAAGTCACATGAACCTATAGTTACACTAAATCAAACTAAACAGCTAAACTTATTTAAAGTCAAATGCACTTTATACAGCCATAGTTTATGGCTCACTCACACAGGAAAAACAGGATGTCACCCTCCTTGTGACTATGTAAATGAGGTTTCCCAGTGATTACATTGAATTTATTTCCTCTCAGAGACTGACTGCAAATAGCTACATCATACAGGCAAAA
>VUQR01012378.1:0-10602 GCA_015108515.1 Hemichromis elongatus
TTGGTGCTTGATCATGTTACATCCCCCTGGAGGATGTTGGGGTTTTTTTCTTTAAACTAACTCTTATGTTTTGTCTAGGCTCCACCTTCTCTGTTCTGATTGGATGCTGCTCAGGTTTCCAGCTAATTGCCAATCAGCAGAGCACTACTTCAGGCCTGTGGAGCTGTGATCCGGGCCTCTGGCCACTTTGCTTTGCCATACCCTGTTGACTTGTGTGTTTTTTGTGTTCTGAGTTCAGACTGCCTGCAGGGGAGAGCTGCCTTTTGTTTTACCACCCTCCTTTTCTCCTGTTTATGTGTGGTTAGGTAGGTTATGTTTGTAGTTTGTATATTTTGTTTTGTTTGCAGCTAGGTAAGTTCCTTTTATTTGCATAACAGGGCTGTTTTGTTTGTTATGTTGGCCTTGGCTCTCCCTGATGTTAAGAACTCAGTCTGAACTTCATCACTACGGCAAAATAAACCATTCAAAACTTACTACCTTGGCTCCTCCTTCACCATTTAACTTTATGTTAGCCCCTTTCACCCCCTAGACTAGCCAGGGGACATAACAATCATGTTGGCAACAGGACAAAAAATACCTGAATTCAAAGTTTAAGAGACTGCATGGCCCTGTACTTTTATCCATATAGTGTAAATGACTTCAACCAGTCACTTGAACTGAATCCATATCAAGTTAAACCCTCATTATTTCTCAGCTGGACAACTTTATTTCAGCCCTAATTCTATCATTCTGTCAGTGACCCTGTCTGAACCAGCAGAGCTTTAATCTCAGGATGTACTCTCACTGCTGGTTGACAAAGCACGATCAGCCCTCCTCTCCACATGATATCTCAATCACAAAATCAGATCTCACGTGGAGAGGGCGAGCACATCACGTGAAGGTGGGAGAGAGAGTGGAGGACAGGAAGAAGAACGGAGATACACACATGTCATATAATGTCTGTGTAGTCTGAAAGAAAGAAGTAGTTGGCATTTATTGATAAAAATGATTCGCTCTGCTTTCTTAATCTGAAATTCAGAGTATGAAGTGAAAGAGGCTTGTGGCAACATTTTCCTCGTAGCTGACATGCTGTCTGCCATGTCCCTTGTAATGCTGAATTCAGGCTGCAACAATAAAACAGTGGCTTAACCAGGTGAATCATATTAAAGGGCTAAAATGGTTGTTAAACACAATGTATTGTGTTTTAATATAAAAAGTTTCTTTGTAGTCCAAATGCTACACAGCACACAGATACAGACATAGACCTAAAAGGGAAAACTAATATAGGTTTCATCATTAAATGTTCCAGTTTCTTCAAGTTGATTAACTAGAAAGAGATAGTAGTTATTAATGGGTATGATCATCAGGCTATCAGTAAGGCACCTGTTGGAGCTATGGCAGGCTAAAAAAGGAGCTACAAAAGAGGGCCTTCGAAACGGACAGGCTGACTTTGGTAGCACTGCAACGCAGCACCAGAATACAGAACATGCCTGGTTAGTCTTCACAGTTATGAACAACCATTCTCTCACAACTCTTGAAAGGTATTAGGTTATACTAGTTCACCCAGAATGTGCACAAACTAATTTTTTTCTAGTAATACATTATTAAATCAAGTCTAAAGAACTTTTTTAACCATCTATTAGATGTGTTTCTGTATGAGTATTGTGAATGTATATTTCTCTCTGTATGTGTAACAAAAATAGACACTGATTCTGATTCCCTGTTGGCCAAATCCCCGAGAAACTGAAACTGTTAAATTCATCTTCAGGAAGCATCTGCTCAGAGTCAAAGCTCAGACATTCTGTCATCAGATAATTATATTACAAGTATACACAATGCTAAGATATTAAGAAGTATTAAAAATCACATTCAGACAGAGCCCACTGAGTCCTCCAGGAGCTTTGTGTTGGGACAAGATAAAGAACAGTGCATCTGCTTAGTGTCAATAATCTGCAGCAGCAGTGTGTTGGAGGGATGATCTGGTCGAAGAGGTACTGGTGGGTGATTTAAACTCATGAGGTGATGGCTCTGCTTTTCCTCTTTCCAAACGGGGAGGTGGGGCTAAACTAAAAACAGTTGTGATTTAATGCACACCTCCATACTGTCCTAGCAGATCAGGCAAGTGCCAACATATTCTTCCTCTCTTGTCACATGCTGACACTTGGTCAGGAATCCTTCTTCTTTAAGACTGGAGTGCTATTTTAAAACTATAGCCCTATTTTCCCGTGTGCAGGACGTTTCCAGAGAACGCCATTTTGCCTGATAGTGATAAATAACCACCAACAGAATTCAGAATAAAGACGATGGCTGGGACAACAAAAAGACACAAGCTGGAGTCCTTTATTATAACTTTCTGAATTCAAGCCTGGGTAAGGACCCTTTGTGGAGATGACATGTTCTCTGCACTCTTTTGTGAGTTTAAGCTCCATACAGAGCTTGCCTGTTCGAACCCAGAACCCTTTTACTGTGAGGTGACAATGCTAGCTGCTAAAAAACTGTGAACAAACTGTTCTAGATAGTGCTGGGTTGGGGATTCTGTTTAATTCCCTTATTTTTGTCACTGAACACAAAGTTTAACACTCATATCCAGTACAGGGGATGTCAGCCAAAAAACAGAAACCTGGTCACTCACTATGTGTTTATACAACACTCTGCATTTAATCATTATTTTTTTATTAACCTATGACTCTCTTCCACAGTGTGCCTTTTATCCTGTCTTTCTTCCCTCACCCCCTACTGGTCACAGCAGATGGCTGCAGCTACCTGAGTCTGGTTCTGCTGGAGCTTTCTTCCTGTTAAAAGGGAGTTTTTTCTTCCTACTGTTGCAGAGTACTTGCTCAAAGGGGGTTGTTTGATTGCTGTTCTTTTCCCTCTAGTCTTTACCTTACAACATATAATAAGCGCTTTGAGGTGACTGTTAAATAAAAATAAAACTACAGTGTGACGATGACCTAAATGTTGTAAGTTTTTCAAGAATTGTTGTGATACAGTGTTGAATACTTTAGGAAAGAGAAACACAGATATCAGATAAAACTTAACAAAGACAATTCTCACTGTTTCCCTCTGTGATCTTGTTAACCTACCAAAAAGTGCACAAAGTCTTCCAAAGCTTACTTCATTGCATTTCTCCCTCTAATCTTTCATTAATACCCGTTAATTATTTACAAAATTATCTTAGACACTGGAAGGGTTTATGTAAAAGTATAGTACAAACTTTCATCTATCAGGAATAAGAACACCACGGACTCATATGTTTAAGTAATTTTTTGGTCTTAAAAATGTCTGTGAAGATGTTATCATTTCATGAGTATCCTATTCTTTCCCTTAAAAGGTTTGCTGTTGTTCAGCATCTTTGGGTCTCTGCATAAAAGTATCTGCTTATGACTAGAATAATGGTTCTAGTTTTGGGCAAATGTCCTTCCGTGTTTCTTGTGTGTTTTCACATACAGTATAGCATGCATGCATTTCTGTGTGAGTGTTTATATGTGCCTGTCAGTGTGTCAATGTATGTGTTACCTGGGGTCATAACTTTACCCAGGACAGTTTTATAAAGTGTGGTGGAGCCAGCAAAGCAGCAGTAAATCAGTTTTATTTGCTGTGTGTTGGGGGTCAGCTCTCTTGACACCCTAAGACCCTGACACCACAGGAATGGACTGGCTGCCTTTTGCTTTTGCAGCTGTGTTGTTGCTGGTAGTGAAGGGGGTTTTATTTTTACATAGACGTGGTTCACCTGAGGAAATGGAGCGGCTGCTAGTGCATTTTTGCAAAACGAAGTTTAGTTTGGAAAGCCTCTTACAGGAATGGTTAAAAAACATGCTTATTCATTTTATTGTGAAATACAGATGAGAACCTCTGTGCTGTCAATTCAACAGAGTGGAAATGGAAAAAATAGCCTTGCCATGTCCAGACATAAATCTGTCTATCATCACATTAAACATGTTAGTGGGCTTCAAATGTGCTGGTAGGATTTTTTTTTTCACCTTTGAAGAGAAGCATGGTATTTCCCCTTATTTCCAGACTTTATGCCAAGCTAAGCTGCTGCTGGCAATAAATAAATATCCACCCATCTTACAGTTCTTAGCCTATCCTGGCAATCATAGGGCAAAAAGCATGGTACACCCTGGACAGGTTACCAATCTATTGCAGGGGTAAGGAGACAGGTGACCATTCTCACTCACACCTTCAGTACGGCCAGAATCACCAATTAACCCACGACCTTTTTACTGTGAGTTGATTGCATTAATCGCTGCACCACTGTGCTGCCCCTATAAATAAATCTAATAAACTGGATTGAAATAGACCGCACATCAACAACTCTTTCTCTCCACTGCAGTTTAGGTTAATTACTGCAAAACATATTTTAAAAGAAATTTTACACTAAATAAATGTCATCCCAGTAAATGTGGTTAAAACTCCAACATCATCTCCTGAATTAAAACTGGTCATGTTATAACTGCAAAAACAGAAAGTGGAAGTTTTATTCAATTCAGTTTTATTTATATAGCATCATATTAGTAGAGACAGAAACCCACACATTCAGACAACCCCCCTGTGAGCACTTGGTGAAAGTGGAAAGAAAAAACTCCCTTTTAACAGGAAGAAACCCAAGCAGAAACTGGCTGAGTGAGGGGCACCCATCTGCTAGGACTGGTTTAGGCTGAGGTGTACGGGTTTGGGGAGAGATTAATGCATACTCAGTGTTGGGAAAGCTACTTTTAAAATGTATTCAACTACACATTACAGAATACGTGCCCCAAAATGTGGTTTGTAGCGTATTCCAAACCATTCCAAGTTACTCAATGAAAGTAAGTTATTCTAAATGCTTTGGATTACTTTATATATTGTCATACTTTTTACAACTACATAAATGTACTATTGCTGTATGATTTATTACTATTACTGAAGGCTAAATGCCATACCAATACCAACAAGATTTTTAAATCTTAATATAAAATGAGTAACAGTAGAGTGGACATTAGGTAAGGCTGCACTTTATGCAGTTATCTCGTATAGAAAACTATTTATGTATCAGTAATATCTTTTCTTTTTGTCTGCTTTCAGAACTGCATATAATTATTTGCAGCTAGCAGGTTGTTAATGCTATCCATCAAGTCTAACAATCTATGAACTAACCTCAGCTAACACTGGCTAACAATGTTGGCGACTAGCCTTCAGTAATAGTAAAGAAATCACACAGCAATAGTATATCAAAGATACTGAAGTGGCACATAACCCAGGTAGCTACCACAACTAAAATAAGGTAGTTTCAGTAAGGTAATATTCGTTTTTAAAAAAGATCTTACTTCCAGATGTTTCTTTAGGTTGTAGTCTTTTGATGCTGAGAGCAGCTTGGTTGCTGGCAAACAGAGTTTGAATTGATCAGTCAGATTTCACCCATTCCTTTCTTCTTTAAATGTGGTGTCAGAATTTCCAAGAAAGAAATGTATTCCTGCCCGTGCACTGCTGGCTATGTTGTGCTGACTCCAGGTCCATTGTATAACTGATGCCACCAACATTAACAGGACGCTTACATTAGAGCCTCTTATTGAATGTTTTGCTTGGGTTTCTACTAGCATGGAATTAGCATACTTAGAGCTGGGATAGCCTAACATATGAAACAGGAACATAACTGTACCTTTATTCTAATTATCACCTTTTAACTGTAATGAAAACAGTTACTTATAATTTGTATTTTAAATACATAGCACATGGTACGTGTATGCCGTTACTCCCCAACACTGTGCATATTGATACTGTTTCAGCGCAGACCGGAGATAGGGTCAGCCATCTTTTAGACGGCAGAAAGTCCTACGGAGCTAGGCTGGCACGCACAACCTTGATATAAACATTATGTGGGAATGCAAACAGACTAGTACTGTGTGTTCAGCCAGCTAATTCCTTTTCAATAGCTCATTCCTAAATCTGTTTTTCCATTTTTTTTTATATCTCTTAAGCAAACTACTGTTTTATTTTGCAATTAAAACTGACTTCTCAGTTATTGTTAGAAAATGCAAACTGTGGCTTGAAATGAACCATTGGTTGTATGTGACTGAAGCGACTGCTGGTGAAAAAATTTAAACAGTCTAAAACCCCATTAAACTGATTTCCTTCCTGTAATGACACCTTTAATTTTTTGAGATAGTTATGTTTGTTAGAATGATGCCAATCAAAGTAAAAGCTAAGACCAACACTCATGCTTGTACATTCAACATTTGCCAGCGGTGCCACAGGGAAACAGGTTCAAACAGTACCCACACACCTCTGCACATGTGCTTTGGTGTGTAGATTAAGATGCATTGATATTCAGCAGGATTAGGAAAATTCGCCTTCACACATTCTGTTGCAGTCTGGGGGCAATTTCCCGTCTCCGTATGTTCAAGAGCCCGCATGTGTGTATGTATTTGCATGCACCTGTTTTATGTTTCATTGCTATCAACCGTGGAGGTCTTTCTAAGCAGGTTACAGAGTCCAGTAGTCAACAGATGCCTTCATATATAAACACCAAAACATAGCAATGGTGTAAAAAGTATCCCAAAAAATTATTGTCAAAATAGAGTGCAAGAGCGGTAATCATTTAACAAGTCACATTAGTATTGTTTAGTAAGTGAAAGTGTTAGTTTAAATATTGAGAAAGTGAATCAAAAATGTCTATGAAACAAAATGTGTGCGTTTGAACTGGAATCATTTTTTTTGGGTCAGCGCAAAATCCAGCAAAATTCAGGAATGGTGTCAAAACTGGCAACAGCCTAGAGTCGTTATGGCAGCACTTCCTGGTTAATGGTGTATGAAGAGCCTTTGATCGCCTTTGAGAGCCTAAAGCCACCATCAGTGCAAAGCAGGAAGTAGAAAAATGTGTTGAGGCCAGCAAATGACTTGCTAATTATCAAAACTACCCCGTTTTGTATTGTGGTTATCTACAAAATGAGTTTAAAATAGTTTCCGTGGCCTGTCCAAACACATACTATGTGAATGAATACAACTTTAACAATCCCTGAAGAACATGCAAGACTGTTTTTGATCTTTTCTTTTTTTTCAAATTTTCAGTAACACAGCTTCATGGAAATGCTTTGAGTCTCTGATTTACGCTATAGATAAAACACGAATAACAGCTGCTACCAAGCTGCTCTTTTCAAACTGAGAAGCTAATTTAGAACATTTCCATAAGCTTTCAGCAGGAATATGGTACGTGATATCATCTGTGGCGTATAAATGGATTTAAAAAGAAAACAGGTCCCGTGATTTTGCCTGCTTGGAAGTTGCAACCACATCAAAAGCAATAAAACAGCATGTTTGTCTAGCGCTGACAAATTATATTAAGCCACTTAATATCTTCAAAAACGCCATCAAATGCACAATTATATTTAGTCTGCGTGGAGTTTACACCGATATTAATTTAAATGATGACAAAACAGAAGTTCCAAGTGCTGGTACCAGTGAATCTTAACCATAGTTTTGAAAGTTTTCATGCTTCAGTTATCTTTCCGTAAGAGCATTAATGTCTTATCAGGTTTGTTATCATCCGCTGTTGGTATGCATAGCTGGAAAATTAAAGTCACACTCAAATTAACCTCTTGACAGGCATGCTCACCCTAAGCTCAGTAATTTATGAGTGAAAAATCGAGGAAGAAAAAACGCCTCCTGCTCCAATGTGTATTTTTATTAGTAAATACGATGTATTTTACCCCAGAGCCCCCTCTCTTTTATTCCAGCCCCCTGCCAAATGTCAAAGCCCGGGGTAAATTAATACAAACCATGAAGCCATGTGCTATTTAACTGGACACAAAATCCTGGCAGAGCACCAGACATCCATTATTATTTATTAATTTATTTTTAATTCTCCAAATGCTTTGCAGATGTTTCGCATACCTCATGTTTTTGAGAGACGACGTGAAAGAGTAGTAGTGGTATCTAACATGTGCTGAACGTTTGAGAAAGTCTGCAGCGGTGCGGTCTGTTTTAGTTTATTTTCAGGTGCGCCTCTATCTGAAATTCCTGCACCATCTGTGGTTGTGTGAGATAGAATTTGTAACAACCATGAACCATCCCGGCTTTTCTTTCTAATCTGCTTCTTTGTATTTTGGACAGTGGAGTTTACATAAACACACAAACACACACATATACTCACAGACACACACAGCGTTCATGACTATGTCATGTAGCTATAGGACATCGTATATTCATTGTGTTACAATCCCGGTCTAAAGTCTGCCAAAGCATTAAAAACATGGTGCTCCATGACTACGCGTGTTGTATAGGTCTGTAACCCATCACTCCTTTTTCCAAAAACTTTGAGTCATTAAATCCATCCGGCAGCGAATCTTTGTGCTTATATGTAAGTACAAAAAACCCATTAAAGCCATATACTGCCTGCACAAACACACAGAGCTACACTTAGTGTACGGTACAATCATAATGACTAACTTTGACCACATTAATACAGAGAAACACCAATAAGACCACAACAGTCCAAACCTCAGCTGTTTATAGAGACTCACTCTTTTCTCCTACAACAAAGCATTAGACTGCTTCTGTAATGGGGGTTGTTTGAAGTCTTTAATTACTTTTTAATGGTATAGGGTAAGGTGGATATTAAGTACTACACGTGTGGTTTTATGGTTATTTGGCATTGCAGTACTCTGTGTGCTATATTAGGCTATGCCAGACGCACTTATTGTGTAGTGTGTTGTTTTTAATAGCAGTCTAATGATATTAATAAACAGGTGGTCTGTGAAATATTTTGATGTTTGTGACTTTCCCTCATGCTAGAGCAGCAACTGGGTTGTGATATTGTTCTGGTGAAACAGAGTCTGTCTGTTGCCATTTGTATTCTTTAGTGAGGTCTTCAAGTTGTGGGAGTGTTTTTGTCCTCTGTACATATAGCCTGTTTGGTGGAATGGATCACCAGTGACTCACGTTATGAGATGTATTATATTTATTTCTAATGTGGTAAATGTGGGCTTTGTTCTGCATGTATATGTAGGTGCGTGTCCACTGTCTGGGAGGGGACACCTCGGTGTTACTGGAATTTTGTGACCGCAGTGGTTAGCGGTCACTCAGTCATTGCACAATAATAAAACTAAGTCTGTGCGGCTTTAGTAGCATTTTTGAGAGACTGTACAGTGCTACTTTGAGCTAAAGGGCACATTGGCCACAGTGATGATGCTAAAAAACACTTTATAATTATGCTATACAAAATGTACAGCTGATTAGTTCAGCAGATCAAAAAAAGACGTTTTGAACGAATCAAACATTAGACATCTGATGTTGTCTATTGTTGATTCCTGTAAGCTAAACTCATGATGAACATAATGGTTATATGATTGTATATCTTGTAAATATCTATTGTTATATATTATGTGTATATATATATATATATATATATATATATATATATATATATATATATATATATATATATATATATATATATATATATATATATATATATATATATATATAACTTCTTCTGTTTCTCCTTTTCAATTGCTGCAACGCCTCTGTGACCACCTTCAGTCTCCTCTGCACCTCCTCTTTTACCTCCTCCATCTCTCTGAACTGCTCCTCCTCTGTTGCCTGCTCTCTCTCTCCTCATCTCACCTTCCTTGTGTCCCTCTATGATCACCTGCTCTGCAAACCTCTTGAAACTGATATAAAAAAGCTCAGTTCATTTTTAAATGCTTTGAGAGAGATGGTGTATTCACATCAGTTTTGGAGAATGCATGTTCCTATACCAAGAAGTTGGAAAGCATTTGAAATACCTTTTGCCCTCTTACTAGCATATAAGGTTTTTTTTTATGTTGTTTCATTATTTTCCACAGTAGTTTACTGTAGTACAGTAACATTTAGAACACATTCTTTTTACAATGTTATACCATGTTATATACTTATAAAATGTAAATATACATAACATGCACACAGCACAATGCCAACCCCCTCCACCTAACTGCATCATCAGTAAGCCCCCTTCCCCACAGTGTTAACATCAAAGTTTGCAGTGATCTATGGTGGCAGACATCAACAAATAGGGCAAATAGTTCCTATTTCTTACGTTGCAATTATTTTACATTCAGCATTTTACATTCAGATTTTTGGCAGACAAGCTAAAGAACAGCTAACCAGTTGTTTCTCTTAATCCTCAACTCACCGTTTCCATCATAGACTACATGTTTTTGTACCTAACAATCCTACAAACATGCACCTTCCTTCACTGTATTCTGTGTTTGCAGGTGTGTGCGCTCGAAATGCACTCTGAACCTTACTGCCTATGCTCTCAACTAACCATCAGCAGCTTGCTGTCAATGACAGAGTTAAGTAGGAGGGACATCAGATAGATAAACGATGCCAAAATGTGTGACTGTATTGTAGCAAACAGCTACTACAGTTACAATTCAGTGAAACTGATATTGGTAGGCTACTAACTCCAGTCAACAAATCATCAGCTAACTTAACAACACGGGTATTTACCTCCTTTTGGTCAGGACTTTTTTCTTTATTCAAGCAGACTGTCTGGACCAACAATTAAATAGTGTGTTTTTTAGCTAGCGCCAGTGACTGCACTAAAAAACATACAGCAAATAATGAAGGTTTGGTAGAGAAAGCCAATCAGGTAATACCAAGTATTTG
>VUQR01012379.1:0-15151 GCA_015108515.1 Hemichromis elongatus
CCATGGCTGATTGAGACCCACACCCATTTTCACACCTCGTGTGATTAGGTAGAGGATCAGTAGGGGGCCCATTGTCCCTCTACGAGGGACACTCCCACAAGGCTTAAATATGGGACTCTCCACCATTTGACCCTAGAACTGAAGAAGCTTCTCGGATGAGAGGTGAAACATCTTCAAGCAACCTAAAGAAGTCCAGACGCCTTTTCCTTACAGCTCCTTAGACTACGATGACCTGGATGATTGAGAACCTTCACAGACATGTTTTCTTTCATAATTTTTTTTGCAAATATTTTTGCACCAATAAGGTGATTCCCAAAGAGCTGTTAACCTCAAATTTTGCATATGCATGCATGCTGTGATGTGTCCTTAAAAAATAGAAGGAACTAGCAAAGTGGAGGAAAAAAGAACAGGTGGGAGGCCTAAAAATACACTATCTACAGCAGATGAACAGCATCTGAATGTGCAATGTGTCCTCAAAAAAATCAGAGGAAGCAAGACATAAAGAGGAGAAAAATAAAATTTGGATGCCTAAAAAAAAAAAAAAAACACTCTTCAGCTGATCTATCTACTGTTGGCTGAAGACTCCATAGACATGATCTCAGTAGAAGGGAGGCCGAAGCAAGCCAAATTACACAAGAACTGGACACAAAATCAGTCGCAGCAGTTCATTTGGAGAGGGAATGTATGAAGGTCAGGAGAGAGGAACAACTTTGGGTGCTTAAAGGCATGAGGGAGGCTCTGTTATGGGACTGGACTTCAACCAGAGTTGGGTACCTTGTCAAAATTAATGGTATGAGAAATTGCATTTCCCTGCAATACCATCTGGAAGGCAGTAGCGTCATTTTTCAGCATGACAATGATCCCAAACACACTTCAACCATACCTGAATTGAAAAACACACAATAGAACACTATCAGAGCCTGGACCAAATACTATTATTATTATTGTTGGTGTTGAAGTAGTGTGGGGTCATCCTGAAAGAAAATCTAACACAAGGCAGCCAGCTTTAAAATGCCCTTCAAAAAGCCAGGAGAACTATTTCTGAAGGCTATTTAAAGAAATAACAAGAAAGCTTGCCTAAGAGAGTTCAGGCTGTGTTAAAGAATAAAGCTGGTCAGACCGAATATTCACTTTCAAGCTCTTTAGATTTGTGAAAACTCTATTTTTGCCTTAAATACTGTATTTCTGTGTATGTTTGTCCACATTTTAATGAAACACTGCACCTGCTTCCCATTTTTCTAGCAAAATATTTTTAAAAATGAGGGGCTGCTCAAGACTTTTGCACAATACTGTATTTTTAGAACTAGATAACTTACACCAGACAAAAACATATATTTGAATTTGTGTAATCATTACATACCCGTGTAATCTAATTTCAAACTGAAGCAGATGCAAAATTGTTAAAAAGAAATCAGATATATTATTATTCAGCAGGTATCCTGCAAATTATTGGTGTTAAAATGGATAATGATCAAACACTTTTTATCATTTCATCCCAAGCAGTCTCAGAAAAACATTATCAGAGGTAAAATTACTAATTTCAGCATCACAGCAGTCAAAACAAACCATCCTCAAGATATGAGTCACTGGAGGTGCTAAAAGCTGCCAACAAATCAAGGCTGTCTTTCCAAGAAAACATCTCCTGACCTGAAAAAAGACGGCTTATTAGTCCAGTAAAATCCCAGCACATTGTCATGTGTGGAATACTGGGTGTCTTGCATATTTTAATCGCTCGTATTAAATTGGGTCTATGACTGTCAGCTTGCAGCGATGTAAAAATACACCACAGTCTAGCAAGATTCTGAAAAGTAGAAGAAGGAAAAAATAAGAGTCAGTTGGAAATAAATCCACCGACTTATAAGCCAACAAACACAGACACAATCTGGGCTGGAGTGAGAGAAGCCCTCGTTGGGAAAACAAAGGGCCATGAATTGTCTGCAGAAGTGTTTTCTGCATGGAATATCTCTTTTCTTTTCACAAACACATTTTCATTCGAGGATTTAATTAAGTGGGTTCGTTTGAGGAGTACTGGGACGCAGCAGAATAATAAAAGCTCTGTCTTATGGCCAAGAGTCAAACAGCATGCTGCTAAATAAACTTCTCACATTTCTGTCATCTAACTTTCCTTTTTTCGCCATTATGTATGGTTTGTCTGCAGATTTTAACTGATGACTTCTGTAGATATTTTATTTTTTAATGGTCCTTTTTTTTTCTCACTCTGCCTGTGCCTCGTCTAGCATGACGAGTAAGATCTGTGAAAAATGTCAGTTGACTACGAGCTGCAGCTTTGAAGTTACAGACAAAGCGATATGAAACATAATATCCCCAGGGTCCCATTTAGTATTTGGCATAATAAACATTTACCAAGACCAGTTGTGTGTGACTGACTCTGCTCATATAGGTCTGGCAAAAAAGTCAGTAGTATTATAATTAAAATGACAGGTATTCAGGGAGATGAGTAGGTCTTTGAGGAGTAGGGAGGATTTCATTATTCGGTCTCATTGACTCCAGAGAGCACAGATTGCATTGCACACACCACAGAGACTATATTACAGTAAAGCAAGTCGCGCAGATGTACAAAATAAAATAAATAGACATCATAATTTGGACTTTTTTTGCCTCCTGTTTATGAAATCATTCTATTATTATCACAACAGAAACTAATCACCACAAGGTCTTTTTTTGGAGCTGTTCTGGAGATATAAATCATGCAAGATCTTCATCAGCATGCGGAGCTGTCGTGGAACTGCAGCTGTGCAAATTCTCGTTTTCCCCACTAGAATATAATTTAAATCAGAGGTGTGCGTATGGAGGAAAAAATGCATCATAAAACATAATATGTTTTATTTGAGCTGGGTAGAAAGCATCAGAACAATTAGATTTTATCATTAAATCTAGATATGAAAGGGACAAAATGAATCAAGACATTTCATCAAGCCTTATCTTAGCGTGATAATGACAAACTTGCTTCTTGGAATTTCGTCACAGTTCTCCTCGAAGAAAAGAAAAAAAATCTTTCTTGTGACTGAGCACATTTTTTAATCGTTCTCCAAAGCCCGCGCTTCAGCCACTTATTATATCACAGCTAAAATGTTCTGATTTATTACATCTTCAAATTTCACAATCTGAGGACAAATTGGTCTCCTCAAAAATGCATGAACATGGCTGAGAAGCACCACATGAGATGAAAATGCATTCCCGATGTTGCAACATGAGAGAGTGTGGGCACGATGGTGTCACTGCTGATTACAGGAGATGGCATGTTTTACGACCTGCAATACTGTTACTAATTAGGGGACACTTGATATGGTGCGTTTCATTAGAGGGAGACACAAGCTCTGAAACCCACAGTGTCATTTCTGTCGGTTCAGTTGCTGTAGCTCAAGGTGAAAGAGACACATGGCCCACAGAGTAAATGGGATAAGCATCTCTTCTAACAAGAGGAACAAAAGCATTGGGAGATGGAATAGGCCTTCATGGCAAAACACTCATAAAGAGGCATGAACTGGCAAGTCCTCGATCTCCACATCTTGAGAAATAATCACTCCCTTCTGGATGTGTTTATGAGGGCAGAGGGGCCTGTGCTGTGACGCCTGTACAATATACTGAGGAAGAAGCATACAATGCAGCTGATCTGAGCCGTGGACTCCTGCAGAAGGGCATGCCTGAAGTGACACCGTGCTGTTGTTTTTGACAGACATGATTTCTGTGTTATGTCACAGAGATGAATACATTTACAGTTTACTAAAGGGAGAAAAGGAAAAATGATTGCAGTCAGCCAGTGTGTGAATACACCAAAAACACCACGCACTGTTTCACTTTACAGCTATAGCTTTGTAACAGTAGGTGTCCACAAATGTTCAGTACAAAAAAGAGAGAGAGAGAGAGAATGAAGGAAGCAGGCATAGCAGTGGACAAAAGTTTACATAGACTCATCGTGGGAAGCGTTTCATGGTAATTTGGGGCTTTTAATTATTTTTTCGAACTGCTCCTTTTCCAGTGTGGGATGATTGTACAGCATACACCTTTAATGGCATTAAAAACACAAACTGGGTGCACGGGTTTGAATTTTTTGAGGGGATTTTCTGTAATCCACACAGGGTCAAAGGTATACATATAGACTCAAATATATACTTACCCTCACATAAATCTTTTAATAAGTGATGCTGAAGGATCTACAAAAACTTACAATTTGGCAAGACCAGGGCTTATTAACTTCTCATTACTGATCATGAGGGACTAAAAATGGTTTCTTTCTTTAATACAAAACAAATTTATTTTACAACATTCTTTGAATTGACCAATAGTCAGAACAATCGGAAAGGAAGGAACTCAGTTATTTAGATAAGTCACCACTTTTCCAAAGTCTATAAGAAGATACAAACTGAGAGGAAATTGGATGTTCAGGAAAAACCCAGGAATCCCCAAAGCTCAAGGATGCCATGAAATGGAAATCTCTGTCACCAGTGACACTGCTGTGGACTAAGACAGAGCTGACCAAAAAGTAATCCCCTGCTGCCCACATGGATGAGCCAAACGCCTTCTGGAGAAAAATATTATGGTCTAATGAAACAAATATTAAACTATGTCCCAATTGCCAGTCTTGGAAGCTGGGAATCGGTCCTCCAGGACCTCCGCTCCTGGCCACCGCCCGACTCACATTTCACCTCCCTTAGAGATAGGGTGAGAAATTCGGCCATCCGGGAGGGGCTCAGAGTAGAGCCGCTGCTCCTCCACATCGAAAGGAGCCAGTTAAGGTGGTTCGGGCATCTGACAAGGATGCCCCCCGGGCGCCTCCTGGGTGAGGTTTTCCAGGCATGCCCCGGGGCAGACCCAGGAAACGCTGGAGAGATTATATCTCTCGGCTGGCCTGGGAACGCCTTGGTGTTCCCCTGGATAAGGTCAAGGTGTAACTTGCTAAGGGACATTTTACCTGATATTAGTGGATGTGTATGTATATATTTGAACCTTGTCTGGATTAGTAAAGATTTTAAGTCCTTAAAGATCTATGCCGTACAACTATTCCACCCTGGAAAAAGAAAAAAGTCTAATGAAATAAATAAAAGCTTCAAAATTACCATGATATTCATGCCCGTGATGAGTTATTGCAAACTTCGATTTGCAACTTTAAATTGCACATAAAAAGCATATCTAAGGTTTGCAGTAGAAGAAAAAAACATATTTGTCCCTCGGCACATACTTATAGTTAAGTCCAGGGAAAAGAAGAGGCGAGTTGAGTCCAGCTCCTCTGTGACTACAGCAGGTTCCAGTGAAAAGCTCTGATTCAAATGAATAGAGCCATGCTCAGGGTCATGGATTCTGGACATCAAGCTGCATGCAATCACCACTTAAAACAGCACCAAACACGTGTTTTTCTAAAGGAGACCAGTTTAGAAAAATTTCAATCAGTGTCCCCAGACTGAGGCACGGTTTGAGAAACAGGTATATTTTTTAAAATTAGTAAAAGGGTAAGAACATTTAAAATGTAAGCCCCAGTTCTTGGCAATGCTTAACTGTATTTTATAAATAGCAGCATTATTGTTTTGCTGCTCTTGTGGCTATTTTTCATGTCTTTGTTCCATTCTCTTTCTGGTCATTTTCCATATTTTTCCCTTGTTTGCCTTCATTTGATTGACTTTCCAACAAGAACCTTCAAGTGCCACTTCAAACAGACGTAGGCTTGTTTGGTCATCCATCCATGATACTAATAAAACAACTACCGCATCATATCCTCCTTCATCACTTAAGAGAGAGGGAGACAGCACCACAATGCTCGGGAATGTTGGGATAAAACCACAATCTGTTGACTTTACAATGAAAATTATGTGGACGCAGATTTTTTAAAGCATGACATGTTGCAAAACAAGTAAGAATCTGTAAAATACTTCAACGGGTATGATGTATGTCATGTGAGCAGCAGACTGTTTACAAGTTACCACAGGATTAGAAGAGGGTGGATTTATTCTCTAGTGGAGGTTAAAATAATTCCTTGTCAAATCCAGGGATGTGTATATTTTGTCCGCCCTTTCCAAAACAGCTCGTTCAAGCTGATGGATATGGTGAGAGCGCATGACATGCAGAGGATTTTCTATTCTCGTTTATGATCGCTATGGCATTGTTTTCCATCTGAGCCCCTCTGAGCCTCTAGGGAAGCCAGGCATGTGTTTATTTGTCAGGAGCCCATTTGTAATAGATCCATATTTCAAAACAAAAGCAACCCATCAAAGTGTTTATTTTAATCGTTACGTCCTAGTCAGGAAAAGCACTTATAAATCGTGTTACAATAAGGAAATGAGCTTTGAAACATGAAAGAACAAAAGAAGCTTAAGGATTTTCTGACACCTGATACAGTGGAATATGAATTAGGATCCATTTAGAGGATAACTGGCTCATATAAAAACAAGTACAACTGATTAGTCTGTATCCAGACTGGTTTTAGGAATCGAAGCCTCTATACATGATATGAAGATTACTTTTTAATTTACTTTTCTTGCAGTCTGATTTACATTTGGATCAGGAGAATTCCTCTGAGAATTTGATCAGAAGAGTTGCATTAACCTTGTTCTAGACGAGCAGGGCTTTACGTGCCGCTGCCAGCTTGTTAAAAAGTGAGGGAGAATGTCAAGGAAAGGAACACGTGGATATACTATTCCCAGTGGAACAGCCCAGCCTTTAAGAGATGAATGTGCTCCACGTTTTTTTATTAATGGCTTTTGCTATCAATATATTTTATTAAATATGAAAAGTTCTCTAACAAACAGTGCCAGTGACCTGAAATGCCATAAAATTTTCCTGGAACACAACTCGGAAGTGAAATAAAATTGTGTTTGCTATTGCTGGTTCAGAGTCTGTGCTATTGTTCAAAGGTGTCTCTGACTTTGTTACCTGAACTGGTGCCAAAGCAAAGCTAAGATTTTGATTTATTTTCTACATATGACCTTTGCATAATATATTAAAAGGCTGTTACGAATACATGTTCCATTTTAGCCAACGTTACACAAGTGGAGCAACAGCAGAGCCTGAATGGAAGCTAAGGCAGGAGACCACACTATGTACTGTAATGGAATCCAGGTTATGACCTATTTTTGTTTATATTCACCTTTGCATGCCATGTCTGCAGCAGTTCCTTTGCTGACATTTATGAGGCCTGTGATGAATGTGAATGGCTGTTGCAACTTATGTCTTATGCAGGATGCTGAGAAGGGCCTAATACTAGTCTGTCTAGTGTCTGTACCAACCACAAAGCAGCCTGACCTGTGCAAACGTGGTGACATTGCATCCAGATTTCCATCTCCAGCTGCCTTGTAGAACCACAGGACTACTTCCTCCAATTAGTTTCCTAATTTATCAGCCACCCCCCTCCCTCATTACACACAGTGATCCCCATAACCAAAACCTCTCCTTTGATATTGAAAAACCAGAGTTCATCACTTTCCCCACTTCCTATCACACTGAGCAGCTCAACTCAGGCAAATGACATTGACGGAAATTGTTTGCCGTGTGAAGGTGTTCTCTCGAGTTACTTCTGATCTGACTTTAATCTAAATCTAAAGGTGTGATCGCAAACAGGCTGAGAATGAGCCGAACATTTCACAGGGATGTCTGTGGAACTCATTTATGCCGGTGCCTGGACTTTGCTTCGAGGTGCGGATGGGAAACGAGAAATAACATTTAGTGGCTGCAGCTGAGAGTAGATCTATCACTCTGCCAACTGTGCTCTCTCATCCCTCCTCAAGCTCGGATGAGAGCTTTAACCTTGAGGGCAAGGCGGTGGTGAACATATGCAAGTAATTTGTACAGAATAAATAACAGGATGATCTTTTGACAGTCGGTGCAGCCGCTCTGGGCTTTATTATTGGCACACAGCTCTCTGGGGACAACAGTGCCAAGCTTCAAGGTGTCACTATGGCGACCTGGAGCTGCTTTTGATGCTCATTATAGCTTAAGTGCTTAGTGGATGGAGCTCATGCATTACTATATCATCGCAGATTTTGCCAAAAAGAAATGTATACACAGATTTGTTATTAGTCAGAGTTGATAATAAAAAAAATCAATATGATTTAGAGGTTCTTTTACCGTACAGAGGTTAAAACATAGGTGTGAAAATGCTCACTCAGTTAAACAAGACTTGACATTCACACACCATTACATATGATGGGTGGGGAGCTATTTGGGAAATGTCTAATACCATGTGAGAAGTGGATCAGTGGAAACAAACATCTCTTTCCTCCCCCACTTTTTTTTTCCATTGATTGAATCATTCCTCTCAGCTATCAAAGCCAAGCGAAAATCTCATAGAAAGATAAACCTTAACACCAGATCAGTCATTCTCGTCACCGCGTCAGATGACCTCGCCAGCGCAGGTACAGATTATGGATCGGCTCATTTCCCGTATATGAGGCAAAAAACAGATGGATTGCATATTAAAAGACTTTAGACGTGCCAGTGGCCATTTATAAAAGCTTAAAAAGTGGGTTGGAGGTGACATTCTTTCAAGAAGGAGAAAGATTTAAAATGGCATGATTTCCCAAAGGCCTCAGTAACCAAATCTCACTTGGAGAGAAAACTCAGAGTGAAATATAACCATCATAGATTTGTGTGATTTGTTCTGTGTATGGATTCAGAAAAGTTCGGATCAGCGAGGGGTCTGTGCAATAAAACCTCAGCGTAGCTCGGGGTTGAGATTCTCATTGGATAACGTTGGCTACGGGGGACAAAAAAAAAAAAAAGGCCCATTAGATAATTTAATTATCTGCACAATGGATGCATGAGTGTTTGCGATTAAATGCTCAATTCAGCCAACATTTTGAATATTGATATGGATGAAATTTATGCTGGAACCTCGTTCTGGCTTGGCGGTTGGAATGAAAACATTGCCTGATGCTTTACAGAGATTAATAACAACCACCACCGCACATTTACACTGGATAGATGGGAGAAGAACATTTTTATCAGACATCTGTTCAACCCAACCAGTCTGAGACACTTGGAACTGAAGCTCCCTTGCATGAACCAAATAAAGCCGTGAATTGTTGCTAACACTGAACAGTGACTCGTGGTGGACTGTCATCCAAGAATACCACATAAAACCAAATCATTCATATAAAGCTCTGCTGTCCCTGCGGCTTTGAGCTGGGCCTTCAGAGCTTATAAAGGGGAAAGCAAACCCCTTTAAGAGACTTTGTGGCCTCTGGGGTTAAGGTAACAGCTAATTGTTCTGCTCGGGTTCTGAAGATATTTGCAATGAGCTCATGAATCGAGCATGTAACTTATGCATCAAGCCACATCCTCTCATTCTTCTCATGCAGCATGCACCCTGTGATTTATGGCTGGACAGTGGCCTGCAGAGGTGTTGGATTCAATGAAATACAAGGGAGAACATCTGGAAAGCCCATTAGCTCCAAATCACAGCTTGAGCCACTTTGATAGTGAGATGCAAGCCTGGAATTGACATGCTGGTGCACACTGAGGGACACTGAGGATTTCTCATCGAAGAGACATGAGAAGCAAGGGTTGTTCATATTTTAAGTAGCTCAATATTAATGGTCCTACTTAAAGCGCCAGGTGAGCTAACAAGAGCCTTAAATGAGCCTCTTCCATATGTTCCTAATGTCTCCCAGATGTGGAGTACTTCAGTCCTGTTGGCGTCCTTGGTTGGAAGCAAGAGCGCCTCCTAATCTGAAAAATGAAAAGGCCTTGATAGGATAAAGAATCCATTCTAAAGCTGCGTGACACAGCCAGCGTTACACAAGTCATTCTAGTCAAGGATAATTGGGTAAGAAGAGCATCGGCAGGGAGTGTCTGAACAAGGTACCTCTGCCTCCACTCATCACAAGCCCGTAATAAGAGCGTGGGGAGGTGTGTTGAAATACAACCCCGTCACCATTCATCCTCACCCCCTCGACGCAACAATGACTTGCATGCAGTCTGCTTTTCATTTAAGGGAATTACCTTTGGGGGGCCAGAAGACGTCTTCAAACTTGCTCTGTGTGTGTTCTTCTCATCCCTGCAGAGCTGTCTCATTAACACAGGCTCGGTTTAGCATGGCCATCTCTGTCCTGCTGAAGCCTGCAGCCTGCCGCATGGAAGCTGAAAGTAATGACTCACACACAGACACACACACACACACACTCACATTATAAAGATCCTGCACACCCTCCCCAGTTACAGCAGCACTCCTCCGGTCGTTGCAGCTTACACTGCCAGCCTCTCAAACGAGAGGACTGTGATGCTGGGGCCACTTAAGGCTGAGAGTGAGAAAAAAGAAGAGGCAGGAGGGAGAGCCTGGTGTTGTGTGAAGTGAAAATAGTAGCACTGGATTACTCTAAATTATGACTTTCATGAGATTTTGCGATGATGTGTGCAGCTTACCTAATGAGGTTTTTGACACGGCACATAAGTTCTTATTGCTTTGCAGTCTGAAGTCTGACCTGTTGTCTTAACTTCAGTTTGGAGTGGAACAGCTATTACTCTTTCCTGTGTAAAACTTGTTTTACTGCTGCTGAAAAAGGCCTAATTAGTCAATCATCAGTAGGGTGGCTACTTCCTTAAGAGCACTTAAGAGTTCAGGCGTCGTCTCACCGGGGTGTGGCTCATATCATTTACATTTCATTAAAGCATGCTGTGAGACGTCACTGATTTCTCCAGTAAACCGTGAGTTTCCATGAAGCAAGCACATGGGTGGATGGAGGGGGGGACGGTGGACGTGTCACCCATCAGGAGCTGTCAGAGGATAGAATCCAGATCCTTGGCCAGGAGAGGCCAGGCCAGCCAGCTGTCACCTCGCTGACACTGGCTGAGACCATCCATCTGGCTGAGAGAGGCCCACCATGGGTGGGTGGAGAGAAACCCGCCAGGTCCCAGACTGCATGCACATGAAGGTAGGAATGTACACATACAAGCAGACATTTTTCGTTATTGCACAGACACCGGGACAAACATTTAAGGGCATTCAACGACATGCAAGCGCTCCTCTACGCATGCACGCCCACAGGAACTTGCACAATGTGGCAGAGCTATTTTGAGTAATCACCAGCCACCAGCGCAATCTGTGCTGCTGTCCACATGAATCACTCCCTCACAGACAGATCCAGGAAATAGATGTGACACGCTGCCATCAAGCTGAACGGAGACAAATAAACAATTGTAACATGTAGCGCTCACTTTCACATTCAGCAACACCCTGTGTCAGAGAGATTTTTAACAACATGAGTTTTTTTTTTATTCGTTCCACACACCTATGCATCGTTATAGCTTACTTAAAAGCTCCTCTGCTGGCAGTAATGATTGAGCGAGTGGCAAGCTTCTTCAAATCCAAATTTAGACATGCCACAGTTGTAGATCTACCTCTTTGTTAGGATTTGCTGGAAATTTCAGTGCAGTAATTTGCTGGGGTAAAACATCTTTGTTACACATCAGATGAGAATGTAACTCATCTACCCTGGCACACCAAAATAAAAGGGATCAATGGAGTTGCCAGACATATGGAGAGCATTTGGAGATATTCAGATTCCCTGGCGACCACAACAGAGACAGGAAGAGTGTTGTACATCTTGTTTTCGTAACAACTAATTTCAAAAACTTAAATGGCTGCAATTGTTCCCAAAATTCTTTTAACCAAAAGAAGCTTATAATTAATTTACTGTTTTCAATTTTTTTTTTAAAGTTTAAAATCTGTTTTGACTTGACATATACACGGATTTTGACTGAAAGGCGTATCATTGATGATTGCCTTTAGCATTCATAATGACAGCAATTTGAAAAAGCAATTTCTGTGTTTTGGAGTCAGAGCTGGGTTTTTCAGTAAAGCTCTTTTTTTTCCTGTGAGGGAGAAAGGAAAAAAAAAAATCAATTGCCCAATACAGAGTTTATATGCCAGTCATCTCATGTAAAAATCTGTAGCTTTTTATCTGCTGCACAAATCTTGAATTTTAGGACTTTTAGATGTTTAGATTCCTATCCATCATGTAATACAGCGTGGGAGGCATTTTTTTGGCCCTAAATTCACCCTTGCAGCATGACAAATACACAAGGAGACTCATAAATATCTATTATCAGTGATATAAAGGACAAGGAGTTCAGCATCAAATAGTATGGATTCCGCAGAGGCCTGATCTCAGCTTCATTAAGTCAGTATGGGATTACGCGAAGAGAGAAAAGCAAGCGAGTCAGCCTGAATGCACAGGAGAACTGAGGCAAGTTCTTGGAACAACTTACCCGCCAAGTAATTTTAAAGCAAAGTGCATCATAGAGAACTGGTGCTGTATTAAAGGCAAAGGGCGAACAGGCAAAATATTGATTTCATTATTTGCTTCCTCTGTCGTTTGTTTGAAGTTAACTGATAGATGAGACTTACTGCTTGTCACATTATTTATACTCGCTCTACTTTTAGTCCCCGAAACTTTCACACGATGCTACAGTCAAAGCATCTGGTGAATGTGTGTTTACTGTAACACAGAATTTGTTGAATGATTGCTCTGAAAAATGCTCCTTTGTGTGAGGACTTTGTTACAGGGGGCTTTGGTATTGTGGCAAACAGCAGGGTATGAAATGAAAGCTATGGTATGACAAAAGTAGTATTAAAGTAAAAGAGTGCAAAGAAACCAAGAGAACATCGGGATAGCAGTGCTTACCTGGAGCTATAGTCCTTAGCACATTATTTCTAATGAACAGAGGTTATCAGTAAGTGTACAGTACAGTATAGGACTATTAGCATTACTGTAATAGAATTACAGTCATATAAAGTCAAATATATGTACATTATTTTCTAGCAAAAACAGAAGTGTATCTCAGCCCTGTTTTGCCCAATCACAACTACTTATCAAACCTTGAATTGGATAAGGAGCTGAGAAAATGTGAGAAAATGGACGAATGGAAGAAGTGCATCTCTATACACTTCAATCCGGATGTTCTTCTGGTGAAGTCATTGCAGTTTCTTATCACACTATCGCACACACTGAGACAAGAGGCACCACTGAGCCATGGGAAATGTTACGGAAAACACCCAGGGCAGACTGGAGAAGGTAAAGACAGACAGAGGACGAGAGAGGGATGCTAAGATCAATGATAATATGATCTGATGACAAATGCAGTTGAGTGAGCCGTTCCCCTCTGGTGGTCTCACCATTGACCGACTCCAAGCCGAAGACAGTGAATTTTGTTTGGCTTGGCTTTAATCTTCCCATCAGATGATATGAAGCAGGCGTTGTGCTGCAAGTGTTTTCCATTTTGCCACGAGAGAATTGTGTCAGGTTTTGCAAGTGCACAAGCACAGATACGTCAGCGTGGCACTCTGACAGGCAGCTTGTTCAAATAAAGAACTGGAGCTTAGCACCTCTGAAACAAAATTAAAGCGATTCCCTTTGCTGCTTCTCAGAAACTGTCTGTCCATGGTGCTGAATTCATGCATTTATACATTTCTAATTGCTGTTTCCCTCCTAAGTTAATTAAAAATGGCTGCTGGAGAGTTTGAAAAATGGTTTTGCTTTCAAAGTAAGCTTGGATGGACCTCATGTTTGACAAACAGTGGTGATTGCTTGAAACTGTGTGAAATCTGATGCGGGAGGCTGGAATACAGCATGTAAATCAAAGTGCAAATGTGATAGTCATCAATTTTATTTTTCTCTTTCAAGGGCTGGTAATGCTTTGCAGGACATTTGTCACTTTGAAATGCTTACATGCTCACAATGACAATGCTAACATGCCTTTGTTTTGAACGCCTAATCTTTCCCATCTTCACCATTATAAATATTCATCTGCTGATCGGGACCAAACACGAAGCTCAAGGCTGGTGGTAATATGTTTTTTTTTAAAGGAACTTTTAAACAAGAGTATGGAAGTGCAGCTGAAAGTTTATATTTGACTGACTAAATCAAATCAGGGTGTGCCGATTTCTTTAATCTACCACTTGAGCGTGACTGCAGAACAAGTCACTCCCCACAAAGGCTCTTGGTAAAACACTAACCTAGCCAAAAGCTACTGGTCTTTGCAGTTATAGTTTTAAAGGCTTGAAGTTATGCATTATTTGATATTTTCCTGCTTTATGGGTTAGCTAGGTGCTAACTTTGCTACCAGCTACCTTGTTTGTGTTGTTGGAGCATTTTTTTTGCAAGTAATTTGACCTGCTGTATGGTAACTACACAAGCACAACATCTGTGAGGTCTGTGCTCCAGTTTTTTCTGTGTGTGCTAATATTTTGATCTTCATTTAGGTCTAATTTTTGGGTACCTGTGTAACAGATGAAACATCTTGGTGGTTCCGTCAAACTGTTATGTGCAGTTTGTAATTTCCTCACCTAAACCAAGACTGCTATTTAAACTAATGCTTCCAAATGGTTGACAAAAGGCATACTCTTCATACCATATACACATGACATGTTTCAAAGAAAGCATAAAAAAAGTTTTGAAGAAAATGCTAACTTTCTGATTTCACTAAAGATTTGGGGCCGGTTCCAGGTTCCCACAACCCTGAACGGCATAAGCAAAGAAGAAAACAGATGGATGGATGCATCAGAAGGCAAATAATTGGGAAGATCTATGACAGTAAAAGTGTACGTGTACAAAAATGCTTCACAGACCAGACCATAGGGCCTTGCTGTAAGAAAAACAAGGATTATTTTTAAATGTAACAGATGTGTGAAGGAATCCACCATGACGCTGCTACCATGCACACCTTCACTGACCCTGCAGATCTAACAGCAACTTTTTTTTTTATTATTAAAGTCAACAGTAATACATCTATAATCTGTTTGTGCTGTTCAAAAAACGCAAACAGTAGATAGCATTGTTAAATTAAATTCTTTATTAGTGTCATAATGACAACGTTAAACCTTCACAAATCTCTATAATCTGTATGTCTAATCCATAACCCCGCCACACACACACACCCATTCACACAGCAAGGCCTCACTCATTAAGAGACATCAAGATAAAGTTATGAGAATTATTCCTTAGTACTGAGATCATTTTTGGTTCAGGGAGGATAACCAAACAAGTTTCATTCTTCTACCTTGCACTTATTTTATCTCTCCCATTTGTACTCCTTATAGGTATGTAAGTAGGATATTAATGAGTGTTTCCACTGTGTGCTTACTGCCGTGGGTATAATAATCCTTTTGCCTTGGGCACGCTTGAATTTTACATGATGACCAAAT
>VUQR01012380.1:0-14617 GCA_015108515.1 Hemichromis elongatus
GCCACACTTTTTCCTTCCCACAGACTTCCCACTGAGATGCCTTGATACAGCACTCTGGGAACAGCCTATCCGTTCAGAAATTTCTTTCTGTGTCTTACCCTCTTGCTTGAGGGTGTCAATGATGGCCTTCTGGACAGCAGTCAGGTCGGCAGTCTTACCCATGATTGCGGTTTTGAGTAATGAACAAGGCTGGGAGTTTTTAAAAGCCTCAGGAATCTTTTGCAGGTGTTTCGAGTTAATTTGTTGATTCAGATGATTAGGTTAATAGCTCGTTTAGTGAACCTTTTCATGATATGCTAATTTTGTGAGATAGGAATTTTGGGTTTTCATGAGCTGTATGTCAAAATCATCAATATTAAAACAATGAAAGGCTTGAACTACTTCAGTTGTGTGTAATGAATCTAAAATATATAAAACTCTAATGTTTATCAGTACATTGCAGAAAATAATGAACTTTATCACAATATGCTAATTTTTTGAGAAGGACCTGTATATGAGTGCAGGTGTTTTTCTAAAACACAACGGAAGTGCTCAACACTGCCCCCAGCATTCTGGAGCACTTTTGTTGGGTTTTGAAGTTTGCATGTGTTTCGTAGTTTGGACATGTTTTGGAGTTTGTGCTTTGTCTCTAGAAAGTAAATCAGAAGTAAATTATGAAGACAAAGATCTTCACTGTATTTCAAAGAATTTACGGATCATTTATTTCCTTCATATGACGTCTCCTGCTCTCTTCTGTAGTAAGTATATCAAAATAAGCTGCAAATAACATTAACCAGGAACTGCCGATTGATAACAGTAATTATCTGATTTGTAATTCTCATTTGTTTCACACTTCAGCAACTTGTCACCAGCTACTCGGTGCTTTTTGAGGTAATGTAAGGTAAATTGTTAACGAAAGCTTTTTCTCAGAGCTTTGTCTAACGGAGATATTTGACATGCATATACTTAATTACAGAGGGCAGCGTTTCTGTGTATGTACATAAGCTTTAATAATGCTCTTTTTTCTCACTTTAATAAAACTTATGGAAAAAAAAGTATTCATGCCTCTCTATTTTTATTCTATCGTCTTTACATATTCATGTGTAAATTTGTTCTTCTCACCTGTTTCACATGTCTTTAGTATTCAGCACAACCTTGTTGTTTCTGTTATGCACATAAGGCTGAAGGTTGCAGTGCTTCTACTTGGATTTTGTCCTTTTTTAATATCATAGCTAGAAGTAAAGATTAGAGGTAATCAAACTTAATTTTTTTTAATCAGAAGGAAACTCTAACAAATTATTTTAGGTATTTTGTAGTTTACCCAGTATTTTTTTTTCCATCTTGTTAAACGAATAAGTCTTTTTAATGAAAATGACTATTTGCTGTATTTTACAAAGGCATAACTGTCATTAAACATAAAAGGGAAACAGTGGTGATCAGCGGTGACTTATTGAAGAAGCATAGGCCCTTGAGTTCAAAGAGCATTTTTCAGTTATCTACAATGTTCTTTAAAGCCGTTTCCCATTGATTTCGAAGGCCACCAAAAACTGGGAAAATCGGTCCTCTTGTTTTTGAAAAACAGTGGCTGTTTTTACATACAAGACTATACAAAATGAAGTAACTGTGTTACATTAGCTGCTCTCTGCCTTTGTCAGAACTGCAGGCCTGTGCGATCCAGTTATATTCACACATATCTAGCAGTGTGGCATCTTCCCACAGGTTTGTGTGGAGGTGTGGACATGTTTATTTTTTCTTTAGAATCTAACGGCAGTGAACCTTTTTTTTTCTATTACCTGCTGTGTTTGGCTCGTTCTGTTCCCTTTTTTTTTCATCTGCTTAACTACTGCTGCTGTCTCTTCCTTTCTTGCTGCACGAAGCAAAAGGGGGCAAAGTCTGAGTGTTTTGACACTGACCGTGAGATGACTAAACCTCAAATGCTGCATAAAGCACCATCCCCAATGTTCTCAAACTATTAGAAGGTACTGATTACTAACCAGGAACTATATACTCTTTCCCTCCAAACCTAATTTAGATCTCCTGCGGCTGAAAGGCACCAAAGAATCTAGATGGAAAGTTCCCAAAGTGGAACGATCGCTATAAATTCAGAAACTTCTTGTGGAGTGTATAAACCACCTACAACTGTATTGTAGGACCACATTCAGTTTTAAACCCTCAAGCTTTTATTTTGATGTTATCCGCATACCTGTGCATGAATGCAACTTGTGAGGTATTATCATGTTTTACATAAATGTATAAACACCTACCAAGGTCCTCGAAACCACCTTTTGCTAAGTCCTGCTGGATTAAGTGTTTTCAAACTAAGATTTGGGATATAAACACACATACAGAGTAAAATAAAGAGACAGTGGCTTTTGGTTTATTTTTTATACTAAATAAAGACACTTGTCACATTGTTTCTTGTCATATCTCTGTGCTTTTTTTTTTTAATTTTCTCTGTAAGTTTTATCCTCATCTCAAATCAGTTGAGGCAGATGGCCCTGAGCTGGGTTCGGTTGGAGGTTTCTTTCTCTTAAGAGAGATTTTTTTTTCAACACACAGTTGTCACGTGTTTGCTCATAAGGAATGTTGGTGTGGGATGATTTTACATAATGTTTGAGGCTGTATTTGTTACAGTCAGGACTGTGCACTGCGTACTCCTCTCTCTACTGAAAGGGATTCCTTTCTGAATTATTTGTTAATAAAAAAACAGTCCAGACAAGCTCAGGACCAATCAGAATGGGTTGGGGTTTACACTAACTGTTACCTGACACAGTTTAATTGGCTAATTTGTTACACTGCTCACCTTGGTTTTGCTCATCCTGCTCTCCTCTCCTTCTTCCATTTTTCCATTTTTTCGGGCTGTCTTGCGTGTTCTCTTCATGCTCTGTGGCTGTCATGCAGATATATACTGTGCTGTTTTTCTTCTTCGCTACCCCCTCATCCTCCGTGTGACGTAGTGACTTAACAAGCTGGTGTTCTGATTCAAATGTAACACGCAACCAAACTGTCATTGAATACATAACGATCCCCCTTTTTTCATAATTAACTATGACTCTGCTGTGGTTAATTACCTTTCCCTTGGTTCGTAAGTAAGATGGAGAAAGATTGCTGAGTCTATATATTCCCCTTATCGCTCCAACAGTGATTACAAAGCTTCAAAATGAAACAGGGGCCAATTTTTCATCTGTAAATGGTTTGATTTGAATTTTAAATACCTAATCCTACTGGTAGTGATAGTGGAACCATTTGGGAATCCTGGTATTTTCATCAGGACAGAATTATGAATGTTTCACTTTTTTGAGTTACATTCAACACTTAAATTGCGACAACTGCAGTCTTACATATGTAGAAGCTATATCCAGTTTAAAAGTCTGATTGCTCTCCTCTTGGACTCTCTGATTTGTCACTTTTCCACAGTACAATGTACTCTGAGTACTGAGCTCAACATATACTGCAATGGAAAATCTTGTGAGCTGTGTCTTTGACAACAAGGGTCTCCAGCCGTGAGCTTTGATTAAATATGGTTCAAGGGATAAAGTTATAACATCTATACATTCTTCTCATCTCTATCTGCTCCCTTTCGCCTTCTTTTGATTCATAAGTAATGCTACGCAGTGGGACTCATCAATAACCGACTACAACGCTCCTCTGTGAAAAAAGCATCATGCTCATAAATGCTATACCTCCAATGTATAGCACTAGATGGTGTGGTATATCAGTGATATTTCTCTGTGAAGGGCTTGTGTTGCTCGTGAAGAGAGAGGCAGTGTCGATAAGCCATGAATGAAGCTACACTTGTGTATATTCTGCTGTAAATGTATATTCCCAAGGGTCAATTATGTGAATCTGCAGATTTCTTTGTTACTGCAAGCGGAAAATGATATTCAGAGTGGCCCGGGGCTCTCTCACCTTCCTGGTGTTCATAATAACACTGTGTTAGTGTGATACTTTGCTCATGAGTCACATTAGAAGAGGCTCTAAAGCAGAAAAAAGCTATGTCGAGAAGAACAGAATCAACTTTTTGAGATTTCCTGGATGATTGAGCCTGCGTCAAGTCTAAAGCAATTTAAGTTCAGAGGTGTGGTTTTTTGCATGACACAGAAAATGTTTTATAAATGTTATGTTTGTCCCTAAATGCAATGTATTTCTTGGCAAGGTAATGTTTTTGGTAACATTTGTGTGTATGTCATTCTTTCAGTCTGGAAACATGCTAAGTAACTTGAAAAGTTTTAAATAATTTCCTTTTTTCTTCCTGGCCGCCTGTCCTGTTTGGTTCTCTTCCCTTCAGAATTATTGTCTGAAGGCCAAGAAAGATGCCCAATGGATTGGTCCAAGTGGAGCATCCCGGCCTATTTTCAGTCGTTACACACAGGAGAGACATGACCAGGGAGTAGGAAAGGGAAAGGAAAGGAAAGAGGGAAAAGAAAAACAGCAGGGAGGAACAGTGATAAAGGGCATATATATATATATATATCTATATATAGATAGATAGATAGATAGATAGATAGATAGATAGATAGATAGATAGATAGATAGATAGATAGATAGATAGATATCACCTGGATCACCTGTTTAGAGAAAAAAAAAGAGCAATATAATAAACTCAACACCATCGTGATAATCTATGTGTATATAACAGTAAGTACTAAATATTGAATATTATTGTGCAGCACATAAGATCGACGGCACACAGTGTGCTTTGAGGTAGCAGCCAAGAAAGGTGTAGTTTGCGTCTGTGAACACCTGTGTGCACACCTGTGAGCATGAGCACGCTTGTATTTAAAAGGTTTCTTCAAGTAACGATCTGTTGAGGGTGTGGGGAGCCATAGCCCCTTCCCCCAGAACAGAGGAGAGTCCCAGATGAGGGGGTCACCCAGCAGCCACGGAGCAGGAGCCAGCTGGGCCAGAGTGGACCGAGCCCAGTTATAAATAATTTCCGATCAAACTTTCTAGGCGTGTACGGTGGGGTCATGTTAACAAGCCATTAAATCTGGCTTACCTACACCAAGGTCTTCACGGTCAACTTAATGATCTATTGGTGGTAAATTGACAAAAAGGCTTAAAGCTTAGAAGCTATGATTCCTACAAGTGTGCTGGGTGTTGTCAAGCGATCAAATTTTTACTGCGCTACAAACTAAAAGTAAATGAATATGTTTCAAACACAATACTATTCCCTTAAATGTAAATACTGTCCAGGGAGTGAGCTGCATTGGCAGAGGTTTGTGCTTTTGGTCAGTGATCTCCAACCCCCCGGGCCACGGACCGGTACCAGTCCGAGAGTCCTTTGGTATCCGCGAGAGTTGAGGCTCGAATTTGCCAGATCCATGGCACCAAAAAAGGTCGGGCACCGCTGCTTTAGGTGGTTACCAGTGGGACCAAAGGGTATCATTGACTGATTGTTATTAGTTACATTTGAGGCTTACCAGAGCCTGGTATTTCTGTTTTATCATCTTTAGCCAAGTAGCATTAGCCAGTGCTGAAAAATGAAGCTAATACAGAACTGTGAAAAAAAAACTGCAGTTCCTACTTAAGACTCCCTAAAGATCCATCCTTCTTAACAGCTTATCTAGTATATGGTCATGAGGGGCTACCGGAGCCTATCCCAGCTGTTATAGGGTGAAAAGTGGGGTACACCTTGGACAGGTCACCAGTTTATCATAGGGCCAACTCATACATACTCAGCCAAAGTAGTACCTAGATAAACCCCATGCAGGCACAAGGATCACACACACACACACACAGCAGGATGCCTCCTCTTTTTTTTTTTTTTTACCATTCATTGTGCGTAGCTAGATTCAGCCACTTTTATGCTACTACTGCTATGAGGTACAGCCAGGTATATATTTAAAAAATCAATTGAAAAAAAATTACCACCCTCTGGTCTAAAAAGTCACTTCTGGTTGCAAATAAAAGACACCAAGTGTATAAACAAATGTGTGATGTTATTCGATATACTGGACATTCCAGACCCCAGGCTGCCATATTTGCTTTGACTGTGTTGCATAGAAAGTGTTGCTCTCTGGTCTATTTATAAACGCAGTGTCAAAGAGGGTACTCACATGCATGTAGATGTAAGGGTGTCACGTTCCTGGGTAGTGTTTTTAGTTTTAGTTATTTGGATATTGAGGTTTATGTTTAAGTTCTGTAGGTTAGCTAAGGTCATTTGTTTATTAGCTTCCCACTGTGTTTTCTACCCCAGTATTTAAGTTTCCCTCAACCTTTGCGTTTCATGCTGAGCATCATATGTTGTCAAGTTTGTGTTGTCATGTCTGCTTTCCATGCCATTTCCTGTTTTATTGTGAAGGTCCCTGTCCCATGTGCATTGTGTCTAGGTTGCTTCCCCTCGTTAGGTTTGATTTGTCCCAGCTGTGTTCCCACCTTTTCCCCATTCCCTCGTTATCGCCCTGTGTACTTGAGTCCTCTGTCCTCCTTTATTCCGTGTCAGGTCGTTTGTAGTTCTTGTCGCGGTTCATGGTTCAGGTATCGCAGCGTCCAGGGCCAAGTTTCACACTGAGGGTTTTTTCATGTTTATTTTTAGTTTTGCCGGTTTAGGTTGTTTATTCTCATCGTTGTTTTCCTTATGTATTATTTTGTATATCTCTATCAGCCATATTAAATGGCTCGCTTTTTGTTAATTCAAGTTTTGTTCCACGTTCCATTTTGTCTGCATCTCCGCCAGACTGTGACGAAGGGCAGCTGGACTGGATAACAAAACACGGAGCAAGGGTTATGACACTGAGGAAGTGAGATATAATTGTGTACTACAAATGGCATTTTTTTCGCTGCAGCTTTATATGACATATACAAATATCTTGCATGTACAATATTTCTGGAATATAATATCAAATCAGTTTTTTCATTTTTGCATGAAGACCTCTTTTACAATAAAGGCAAATGAATTGCTGATTTGCTTCACTGCAGTTTATGTTGTTATGTCTTTTTATGGGTAACATATGTCAAGGGTGCTTCATGCAGCTCTTGTAGCTGGGTTAGAAGAGTCATTCTGGCTATTTGCATTTTTTGTGAGCTGTTTTGTAGTGAAAATGACTAAATCTTAAACACTGATCATTGTTGATGTCTCCTTGAACAAGACATTGAATGCCCTACCTCTGGAATGGCACCATTAACTTAATTAATTTTTCACTACTGAATCAAAACATGTATGCACCTCCCAGAAATATACTTCTAATTACATGGCTATTTAATATGGCCAGCGAGCACCCTAGATTCTTAAATTTAGAGTGCCCTAAACTTGAATATAATATTTCCCTTTCATCACCCACATCCCTTTGTGAATATTACAGAATAGAAGTTCGCAGGGTTCACATTAGCTGTGGCGATGGCGGTCGGGGGGTTAGAATCAGAGAGAGTACTTTCAACATATTAATTAATAATCCATGGCTGGGTTATTATTGTAGGAGCGATTTCAGGCCCCTATTACTGTAGATCAGTAAAACCAGAGGGCATCATGGGAAGGGATGAAGGAAGATGACACAGACTGCCTCTTAATTCTAAATACATTAAAATAAAATGAGTACATTTGTTTCCTATTCAGTGGCCCGTTTTTTTTTCTTCCCTACAAGCTAATGACAGTAGAGCTATTTACTGAGGTTGCTGACTAGCCAAGTTAACTACTCGACTTTTTCCTTTAAGTCAAGGACAAAATTGATGGTAGAAACAAGCCCTTTTACAGGTTTAATTCTTGAATATTTGATCATATTAATTAGTTTCCTATAACGTGGCTTCAGCTCATATTTCAATTAATAATGACTATAATTGAATCAAGAATCTATGAGCTTTGCGGGCCCTTTTGGATCTAAAAACAGTCCGACTTCACACTACACAAGAGGCACACATCTTGTAAGGAATCATCAAATGTAGCCCATTACCCACACATCACATGAAAAAACACCTTGAAGCCACCGCGCCACTATAGCCAATTTAATTTCCATACGCTTATGCTAATAAGCCTGAAATAATCAAGCTAATTTAGAAAGATGCAAATGTGTTGGAGGCTGAGTTCATTAGTAAAGGAAGCCCGTGTGTGTGTGTGTCTCCGTATACGTGCGTGTCTGTGTGTGAAGAAAAGAGAGAGAGAATGGGTGTCATTAGCACGAGGCCCTAATGTGTGCTGAGAGGAAAGCTGTGCAGTGAAGGGGAGAAGAATAGTGACTATGGCAGGTACAGTTTCTCTAGAGAGTCAGATCATTATGTATGCAGTGTATTTTAGTCACTTCCACCCATCCATCCATTTTCTTCACCACTTATCCAATTTAGGGTCACAGGGGCACTGGAGTCTGTTCCAAACTGACTTTGGGCGAGAGGCAGGGATGCATCCTGGACAGGGCCATCATGGAGAAATAGGAGCTCTCACATGCACAAGCTAATTTAGAATAACCAATGGACATGGATTTTTTTTTGGACTGTGGGAGTACCTGGAGAAAACGCACACGAGCACAGGATATACATGCAAGCTCCAAGCACAAAGATCCCAGCCAGGAGGTCCTCTTTGGAAGCCTTCATTTTCATGGTGCAGTCTGTACATACTCATGCCATAAGAATAAACAAATTTTCATTTCTATTAGAGACTGCATTGCAATTCTTTCAGGTTTACGCCTACTTTTGGAAACAGAAGAATTTGAACCTACATGCATTTCGTGTAAATTCTCAAGTCAGTCACACGTGAATTAATGGCTACAAGTGGTTAAATCGTTTCCCTTTTGCATCGTGATCTGTGCGGTGTCGGCCACAGATTTGTCCAAGGAGACCCTGGTGCATCTGTAGCTACTAATTAAACATTGTAATATCCTTGCCCTGCTCCGCTAAGAAGCTGGAGACCCAGATTACGCACAAACACCTCTTCCGCAATTATACTGATTACATTAGAGCTGCAAGTTCAAACACATTCGCCGATGCACACATTGTGATACATTTACAGTACATATTCTCACATCAGCACATACATATAATGGTGTACATAGTCTGCCGGGTCCCTCAAGGCCAGGCGTCGGTGCCACTGAAGGTTGTAGCAATTAAAAACATCATCCTCCGATTGTCACAAACATGACGAATTTGTAGCAGCAGAGCAGTAAGGCATTACTCCTACAGCCCGTAATGTGTCACTTTCTTCTTCTCTTCTGATTGTTTTGGTTTGCTGTATCATCACGCTTTTGTTGACAGCAAAATAAAAAGTATGACGCGTAGTCATTAAGAGCTTTTAGAAATGCTGTATTTATATAGTCACGTAACTTCTTCTTTTTTCTCATTTGCTGCTGAAATAGCTCCGAGTCTGGATTTGTGGTGCTGTACAAAGTGCATGTTGTAGCACAGAAAATGCATTTAATTGTCATTTAAGTGACAGCTGCAATTGAGCAGATTTAAAAGGACAGGGCATTCTGAAGACACGGGGAACACTTGACTTGTCTTATTATTCAAGAGGCTCAATAATCATTCAAGTGCTTGTCAACGCAAGTGCCATTAAAATGAGCTGAAAATTGTCTGTTTCTTTAGGATGGCCGCGTTACCACTAAAGACCATCGCTCGGGTTGTCTCCACATTTTTTCAATCGTTAAAACGGGGTTTATCTCAGATATTTCAAAATGGCTGACGTTCATGAAGGAGACAAGAGTGGTTGAAATGCCTTAAGGCATCCCTTTCTCTCTGTCCATCCCATCAGTCAGTGGTGTGTTTGATGGCAAACAGCTGAACAAAAGAAGAAAAGAATAAAGGGGAGCTTCAGAGGCTAGTGCAAACCTCTACGGCGACTGGAGTCTTAATGCTTAGTTTATGTCAGCTGTAGCAGTTTGCTTTAGGTGGAGGTCCCACTTCATATTCATCAGGCAGCATACATGTGTGTGTGCTACCGTCTTTCACTGCATTGCCCCACTTTATAACATATGCCATCTACAACACATCCACAGCATGTTTGAATGTGCTAACCCACACGCTGTGTGTGAAAAAGTCTATGGGGGAATAAATTAAACCACCTGCAACAGCGTGATCAGCAAAATGTTGCCGGGTGAACATATTGCAATTAATTGTCCCCACTTTTCACCCAAGGCTTCAACTTTAGAGTTAAATTTAGAGGATTTTAGATTTGCATATGTGCACATATTTGTTCTCCAAAATCCTTTATAACCCTTTAAAGCCGAGCATGTCGTATTTGATATGTAGCGTGTTTTTGTGAGTTTTTGAGACTTCTACAACATCAGCGTGACTTTTTTTTTTTACCCTCAAAAAATGATAGAAATTGCATGACACATTTTTAATGGCTAAATTGCAAAAGTATGGCTAATGTAGCAAATGTTTATACAATGTCAAACTCATGTATGCAGATTACATTTTAATATATTTTGTCTAAAGATCCAACAAACACACCATTACTAAAAAATTCCAGATTTCTGGCTGTTTTTTCGTGGTTTTAGGGTTTAAAGGGATAAAAAAAAAAATCTGACAAAAGCCATAAAAAAGTGATTCTTTTGAAGCACCCCAGCTTGAGTTTGCTGCTGCGATAGACTTTGAGTAAAATGATTGTTGTCTCGACCTGGGATGATAAAACTTTAAAACAGTGCACCTTTCATTACCACAAATGTCATGGTGGCCCAGAGAAGGCATCCCAATCATCCCCAACAGTTTGGAATAAAATCATCCGCGTTAAAATCATCTCCCTAATGCAACTCATCGTTAAACAATCAGAGCTTGTTAAGCTCCTTGTTTGTTAATCAAGCACTTGCTTGTTAAATATGAGATGAGATAATAGACCTCTAGTGTGTGTGTCTAATTTTGGGGGCTGTCTATCTGCCTGATTGTTTATTACTTTTAAACATCAGGCACTGCTGAGGAGGCTTTTCTAATTGGCTTGTTTGCTTTGCCTCGTAGCGCTGACGGAGTGTGACTTAGCCTTGAGTTGGTTGCGTCTTTGCAACTGTTTTCCTAAAAATCCTCAACCGAGTATCCATTTATTTATTTTGTAATTTCACAGTGTTTTTTGTGGCGTTTGGTATAAAACTGAACATTTGCATTTGTTGCGAGGTTCTTACAACGACGCGTTTGCTCTACCGAGTTTCATGATCGCTCCTTTTTCTCTTAATCTCTTGTTTTAGTCTAAGAATTTTCCCATTGACGGTTATGTCCTAATCCTACACCCTGTATTTTATTGTCCAAATCAAAGTCCAAATTGTGGTGATGAGTCTATCATATGATGGAATACAGGCTAGTCAGCTCTTGCATTTTGTAAGGGGATTGGTGTAGTTCATACACGTGCTATTACCAAAGTAAACTGCTGCATCCCACATAGATTATCAACCTCCACAACACTGACATCAAAGGTTGAGAAAACCTCCATTTTATGTTTCAGCCTACATATCTGTAAGTCATAAATCCTAAAACAAGGAAGGGTTTAGGGGGAGAGGTGTTTCTGCGCTATTATGAATGCTAAGTCCTTTTTTTTGAGAGCGCTGACAAATCCTTGTCAGTGAATGCATCAAACCTGATCACTCTGGATTTGATTAGCATTGCCTAATGTGCCATTAAATGCATAGAGAGGGACGGCGGGAGGGAGTGAGACAAACGAAGGGAGGAAGAGGGAATAGTTTACAGATTTGCTGCATTGGTTTCCGAAATCATTTCACTGCAAGCCAATGGACAGACGTGCGTCTTCTGTTAAGACGCTTTGAGGCCTAGAATAGCTGAATGGTTACATGAGAATGTTTGGATGTTGCAGCAGGTAATTCGGCGCGTATTGGCCTAAAGCCGGCCACAGAGCTATGCCAGATGATAAAATAACACGGATTCAGTCAATGGTGTCTGTTCTTGTCAGCAAAGCCTTTATCTCTCTCTCAGGGTTTTATTTTTCTGAGAGGTTCTTAGGGGGAAAATTGTCATGTTTTCATGTCAAAGGCGTGCTTTTATCTGTTTGTTTTCCAGGGCGCTTAAAGTTGTTTACTGTGCCAGGGGGAGCTTTCAGTCTGTAGATCCTGTGTGTTAGTGTGTGTTCCTGTGAGTGTGTGCAAGACAGAGAGAACCACCTAAGCAGGGATGATGCAAGGAGGAGGTAGAAATCTGACATCTAAGCTTTAACGTATCACTGTATCAAATAGAAAAGTAGAAGCACAGGACAAAATTTAGCAGTGGCCTACTTATCTTTGATCACGCAAAAGATGTCACTGATTCCCAGCCAAATGTTGACATAAAATAAGTCAAATGTGTTGATGACCTTTTCAAGTCTCCCAAAGAGCAGGGCCGAGGTACAAAAGCTGACAGAGTATGTGATGGAAATTATTCCTCCTTGACATTTCAGGGACCTCGGCACACGGGTTTTTAGCATTCCATTCAAGCCACCAAAGAGAAAATGTCACCTTTTTATTTACTTGTGGGAATACACCAATTAAATGTGACTTTAAGGCTGGGCCACGATAGCTCATCCCTACCACTGCCATGGTTGCTCAGGAGCCACGCAAACACGCACTCTTAGTACACGTCCTGAACGTATCACTGACATTTTAAATGGAGCTGGTGTTTGACCCTGTTAAGGTAACCTGTTTCACACCTTCTTCAGCTTTCTGAACTAACTGCATTGAGCTGTGGAACCACTGTTGGGAATTTGTATTAGAGCGAGTGGTCGCTTTCTACCCACAATCTGAGCAGGTGTTAAGGAAAATGAAGAATGCTATAACTTGAAGAAAAACATTTAAATATAAAATAATGTTGAAATTTATTTTTTAAAGATTTGTTTTGTATGTTTTAAATAGCAGCAGTGGTGGATAGAGACAAAAAATATAAATGAGAGAACAGACATGCAGTGAATGAACTGCCCAGCCAGGAATCTAACCAGGGACCTGCTGCCCGGGGCATCGATAATCATGTGGTAAGCACACCAGCTGCTTTGCTACTGGGTAGGCCACTAAATTATTATTGTTCTGCATTTGGGGATTTCATACGTTGTTTTTTTTCACTATAAAAATTATTTCATATTTATTTCATAATTAGATTCTAGATTAAACATTGGTGTTATATATATTGTTTACATATTGTTTATTGAACCAAGCTATAGATCTCTCTGCAGAAGTCAGCAGGTAAAATAGGAAGAGAGGAGAAAAACAAAATATCATCATTTTTCTTCAGACAGCGCACAAACTTAGCTGGTACGACAGGCTTTATGAAAAACTATAAATCAGATCCAGTAAGCAGAGAAGAACAGACATTTTTTAAAAGCCATGTTCAGTGCAGTGCCCAAGACCAGGGTACAAAAAGAATTTTTTTAAAAAGTATAGCAGTAGGCTGTTACTTAAAGTATATAATAAAATGTAATATACAGCAGTGACATACACTATGGTAAAAACAGTATAGCAGCATTTTTAACATGTGTTGTATGAATTAAACAGAAATATATAAACGTGCTCTATAGGACTGTGCAGTGCATTCACGTCAATACAGCACCAAGTAATAGTTGTAAAGTCTACAATGTATAAACATCATCACCATTCATTCATTCACGTCTCCTTTTTTTCCTGACTGCCTTTAAACAGATTCAACGTCACAGCCAAAAAAGGACTTTTCATGTTGAAACGACTACTGTGTTTGTTACAGCGGCCAACGCAGTCTCTCGTTTTTCAAACAAACAAGAAAAGACAAATTTATGCCAAATAAAACGATTAATTGGTATTTTCTCAGCAGCGAGAAATCCACTAATTAATCGTAATAAGATATTAGTTTACAGAAACATGGTACCCGTGGTCATTATACCAGTGACTACGAGGCATTTTGAGAACATCCTACACAGTTAGATTCCTGCCAAGTTTCCTGTTCCGCTGTCGTGTGCGTGACTTGGACTGGGGTCAGAACCCTGCGTGAATGTAAAATTGTACGCAAGCAACAGCAGTTCAAAAATAACTGATGCAACATATTAAATTGGACAGGAAATGCCTCTGAAGCACAGAGGATCTTCATCTCTTTCCCCTCTTTAGTCCCCACCCCAACCACCCCCTCCCTCTTTAATTAGTGCTTTTTCAGTATTTCCAGCAATGTTTTCATCAGTGTATAGCTCCGCTAGCCTCGGTTCAGTGAGAGTAAGACAGAAATGGGGAGAGAGAAGGTCCTCTGTGGCTTTTAATAGTTCTCATCTCTCCCCTGGACTCTCCTTTAATTGCTCTGCTCTGCCTGCAGGGTCATTATTACTCTGATCAAGTGCAACTCTGGTTTTCCACTGCTTTTCATGAATATCATTTTGCAAAACAACTGCTTTGAGGTTTCTCAGGCAAGACATCAAATTTGATCACCTACTCTGACGCAAATGTGTGAGCACTCTTGGCATTAACAGGACACAATATCTTTCACATGCACAACTTCCAAGTCTTTAACAAGTATGCAAGTATTATCCACTAACACTTTGAAGTATCCCCCCCTCCTCACTTACCTGCTTTAATCAAGCAAAATGCTTTTGGAGGTTTTGACATTCAGTGGTCAGACCACATACTGCTGCAGCTGCAGGAATTATTGTCCTCAAATTCACATAAATGCAACTGTACTGTTATCGCTACGTGTTAGATACACTGTGTATGTTAACGCAGGTCAACAGCAAGCCAAACTCAATTTTCATGAGCCAGGAAACTGAGCGTCTTGCTCCTTTATTACGGTCTTC
>VUQR01012381.1:0-11769 GCA_015108515.1 Hemichromis elongatus
TCAGGATTTGGCCCAGACGTTGATTGAGAGCATGCCCAGTCGAATTGCAGAGGTCTTGAAAAGGAAGGGCCAACACTGCAAATACTGACTCTTTGCATTAATGTCATATAAGTGTCGATAAAAGCCTTTGAAATGTATGAAGTGCTTGTTATTATATTTCAGTACATCACAGAAACAACTGAGACAAAGATCTAAAAGCAGTTTAGCAGCAAACTTTGTGAAAACTAATATTTGTGTCCTTCTCAAAGCTTTAGCCACGACTGTACATCGTTGGGGATTGCTTTGCTACGCTTGTATTAAAGCTTTAAGAGTTTGCTTCACTGACCGATCGCCCGTTAATGATCTAAGTCTGGTTTTGTGTTAAAGATCTGGACAGTGGAGCGATCTAGTAAAAAAAGCAACAGAATCGAAGTTTGTTTTCTGCGACATGCTGAGACGTGGCCAGTGTTCCTGTCCACGTGGCAGGAAAGGAGGATGCATTCTTTAGCAGAGGCTGTCAGGAAACTGCTTACAGCCCCAGGAAACGGGTCACACGAACATTATTAAATATCGCTATAAATATTTACACACCAACTCATTTTTCCACTGCCAGTACATCAGGCGGATACATTTCTATGGCTTTACAGCAAGAAAGTCCACACCGGTACACTCTGCAGTCAAAGTCCTGTTAGAGACCAGTCTACCACGAAAAATAAAAACATTCGAGCGATGCAGGGTTGGAGGAGATTTGCTTCAGGTACCAGTGAGACGGGAAATACTGTTCAGACAGAGGATAAGGAAGGGCTTAAAAGTCCTCCACAGAACTCCACCAGACATCGGAGGATACAGGCTGGACTCACTGGCTCCAACCAATGAAATTAAAGATCAATCAGTGGTCTGAACTGGACTGGTTCAAAGACACGAGGACGGAGGAATGAGAGACACGCCTCCTGAGCCGTCTTTTTAAAGCAGTGTCACTTACATCATTTATTACAGTCTGCTGCTGCAATGTTTGATCACAACTTTTCAATTTTATTTTAATGTAAAAGAAAAATAAATGTAATAAGATTGCATAAATGTCCTAATAAGAAAGTTGATTCTGTTCATGTGTTTGTAGCTCCATCGCTACGACCGACGAAACGTTTCTCCCACTGAACACATTAACACTAATACATCAAAACTTAAATTTCCGCTCACAGGAAGGAGGACAAAGGCAACGAGGAAGCACTAAACGGAAGACTATTTATTGTAAATATCCCTTATCCACTCTGATTGATTCGGGCGTTTAAAACGACGAGTCTAAAGTTTCCCTACATGATATGAATTATTCTTCCCTGCGCCCAAAAAATATTGTCAAGTTAGAACGCCTCAATAATGCAGCAAACGCTCACGGTCCTTTTCCCCGAGGAAGCCCATTACAGGAAATTACAGATTGTAAAGAAGCTGTTATTACGAAGTGTTACCCAAAAAAGAGAAATCAAGAAGAAAATGTATAAACATCTACAAAAAACCTTTTTATTATGTTTATTACTGACACAGTCCTGACTCTGTGCAGTGAAATAAATCCGATGCTGCACCTCCACAGAGCACGGTCAGCGAGCCTGCAAAGGTTTTATGTTGGAGGGCTTCGGTTTAAATCTAGTTGCTTAGAAAAGTTTACCAGACCAGGACAATGTGGAAACTAGAAACAGGTAATCAGGCTGTGTAGCACCATATCACCCTATCAGAGCACTCCACTCACACTGCACGCTTACTTGTTCCTAGAGTATTTAAAGTAGAATGGGAGGCGGAGCCTTCAGTGTCATTTCAACACACAGCTGTGCACATCAGCATTATCTAACACGGAGATAGAGGGGCTCATGGGAACAAGTCTCCCTCCTACAGTCAGAGCAAGTTAGGACCAACTACCAGCTTCACTATGAACGCTGTGTGAACACCCGCCGCCCGGGTTTGCTCATCTTTTCCTGGCTTTGAACGGATCGCTTTCATTTCTGTTAACGCACCACACCTACAAAGGTCAACTCGTGACTCACTTCAGTGTTTGTCTTTACGCTACACAGTTCCTCAGTATTAGTAACAAAACACTGCATCGCGCCTCAGGCGGAGTTAACTTCTGATTCAAAGACAGATCTCTCATTTGACTTCAGCACAGAGCACTCAGATTCATTTTTATCAGAAATACATTTATGCACTTATTACTGACCGGACAGCTTTCAAATCCGTACACATCAGCGTATGTGAACTGCACGCTCAGCTAAATGACGCAGCGAAATTAAGGCTCCGGGGCTAAATGTGCTCCAGTGTGTCACTTTACATTCTTAATTATGGCCCACAGCTGTTGACTGAAAAGTGACACAACCCGTGTGTAAGATATGGAGCCACAGACCGAGAACACAGATGTGTAACAGCAGCACACCTCAGCTCAAAGTGATGCTTTCACCGTTCTGTATGTTACAGGCGAACCACACGATCACAGATCTCTAACTTTTCCTGTCTAAATGTTCTAAAGTCTAATAAACCTTTTAGTCGACTCATCAAGTACTAAACACACACTGTTGATTAAATAATGCAGGTCAGCAAACTTTGAATGTGAATTTTCAGTTTTTGAACTGCTACACATGTCTGGTATTTAAAGGTTAAATGTTTCGGAAGGCATTCGAAACTCTCACCAATGAAAGTTGATCTACAGAGAGTTACAGTTTTTATAGGGCAATAACAAATCAGCTGAGATATAAACACAGACACATCTATAAACACGGAGCCAATTAAACATCTGTTTTTCTGATTTATTGTTCACAAGCTCACAGCTAAAGTTAGTTTTTATGTCTGCACCGGTATGTGGTAGTATAATAACCAATAATAGCCCCCACGAGAAGCACAAATAGCATATTTTTACACAATAGAGGCGATTAAACCGCTTCCAAGGCACCGTGCAGCCATTTAACATGTGCGTCACGATGTTGCCCGACACAAACACCCTGTTAGCGACCCAACAGCTCAGAGTGTTTTTCACAAGCCGCATTTTCTTCCAGATAAAAATACAGAGTGAGATCGTGGCGAGCTGTACACAATACCTCTGGCTGAGGGATAAAAATATCAGCGAGAAGGTGTTTCCCCCCACAAACTGATCTGGGCTGAGATGGTCAGAGTGTGTGAGAACGCTCTCGGGGAGGGAGGATGGAGGGAGGGTGATGGAGGCACATTAAGAGAGAGAAAAATAAAAATAGAGTCAGGGAGGGGGAGAAGGAATGCGAAAACAAAGCCAACTTATTCCTCAGGCTTTAGCTGGACAATGCATCCAAAGCTCTCCGTTTCTTTCTCTGAAGCTCAGTTTATAAAAGTCTGGTTCAACATGAGATAACTGAATTTGACTGAAGTGAAGCTCACCTGCTACACTTACAGCTCACCGGAGCTGCGACGGGTCCTCAGTTAGAACAGAATTAATTAACATCTCTATTTGAATAAATCATTGATTGAGCTCATCTGCTTGTCCCTACTGTCTATCATATACTGTATATACTGTTACAGTGTTGGAGGCCTATATAATGAGCTCTGGTAATGAACTCTTCAGAGGCGATAAATGCTTTACGCTCCACTTCCAAACCGCTCCCAGTGTGATGTGAAGCTACGGAGGAAACCAGCGTCAAAGACGCACGGAGGTTGTGCGCTCAGGGCGACATTCAAGAAAGTCGACCTGTCGTCAGGCAGACAAACACACTGAAGCTGAACTGAATCAAAGGCGTTGGTGGTCAAACAGAGTTACTGTATCTACTTTATTTATTTGGTGTTTTAATGGCGATTTAAAGGACCTGAAGCTTGTGTTGATCCTCAGCTCTGTGACGCCGACGCTGTGCCGTGTTCAGACGATCGGTTCGGTTCAGTAAAACGTGTTTGGTTCCATTTGGGTCATAACTCTGACGCACCGATGAACTCACCCAGCGTTAGATCAACACAGAGACATAATCTCCAATCTGATCTTCTGTGATGTCCAGAAAAAAGTTTTTTGTTTTTTTGGGTCACTGGTGACACGGCGCCGCTCAGCACGGCCTCCTTACACCATCCAGCTTATTACAGCTCATCGGGCTGTGAGCTAAACCTTTTGCAGCCATGTAATAAATCTTTGTCATGTGCTCTGTCATATTTTACATGTTGTCACACTGAAGCAACAAAATTTTAGCGCAAACTAGTGACGCACAACAAGCTTCAAAAACTTGGACTTTTTCTCCAGTTAAATCCTAAAATGGTAAATGGCCTGTATGTCCCTAAGGACCCCAAAGCGCTTTACACTACCATCCACACACACACATTCACATGGTGAGCTACATTGTAGCTGGCCTGGGGTGCACTGACAGAGGTGAGGCTGCTGGACACTGGGGGGCGCCACCGGGCCCTCTGACCACCACCAGTAGGCAACAGGTGAAGTGTCTTGCCCAAGGACACAACGACTGAGACTGTCGGAGCCACGATCGCCACAAAAGCAGTCAGTTACTCTCCTGGATGTGTAATCTAGGTGTTGTTGCCAGACTCCTGGGTAGGTGGGTGGGACGTCTTGATAATTGCAGGTCAATAATCAGTCCTAGAGACCATCTGCAACCATCTAACGAGGAAAGACTGTGAAGGAAAAACAAATATTCCCCATCCGGTTGGAAAGTGGTTGCTGGAGCCTGATGACTGTCACTGTGAAGTAAGTTGATAAAAGCCCACCAGTCCGTGCAAGGGAGGGTTCACCTTCAAAATAAAAGTTTGCCTTTCAAAATATTTTGGTGAAAAACTTTAATTATTTTCCTAGTAGTTATAGCAAGTAGACAGGTTGGCGTCTACACCTCGTCACCCTCTTTGCAACCAAATGAACTGGCAACTGCCAAGAACCTGCAGCAACCAGATGGCCCAACTGGGCCGAATGGTTACCAACTACAGTAAGTAATGAAGTACACTTTATATAAATGTGATAACATTCTGCATAACCTACTGTAACTTCCATCCAGATCTGTAGGAAAGTGATAAAAAGACGAACAGCGGAGCTGAATATTAGCATGAAAAATGGTGATAATTCACATGTAAACAATGTGTGAGGACAACGTCAACGCTCATGTCAGTAGGTTGCATCACATCCAATATGGCAGACAACTCTCAGTCACACAAGAATGTCCAAACCCAAGAGCCGCCCCCTGCTGGCATTAGAGAGAAGGCAGGTCCCCGTTACCTTCTGCTGTCAGACACAGAAGCTACTGTCATTGGTTGTTACACACAGGCACAAACAAAACAACACTTTTTAGACGGTTGTAATTATGACTGATCTGTTTTTGTTTTTATGACCATCTTTACGTGATTTATCAATTTAAACCTTTTGACGAAAAGCAGAAGTTTAGTTTCCTAAGTTAACCTGTAATATCATCCTAATAAACATAGTATCTATGTAAAGTATAACTTACTACATTTATTATGTTTATTATGGTATTTTAGAGCTTTTATTGTTAATACTTTGTGTCTTTTTTAACACTATTATTGTGTTATGAACACGGGCCCTGTTCACATGATAACTGTCGTACTCATGCAAATACTTTGATGGCACAATAACAAAACATATCTAAGAACAAGAGCAGCGATTACCCTGATCTCACATTTGTTATGTTGACATGTGAGGTTACTGCTGTTCTGTTACATTTTATATTGAGCTTCTGATGTTCATTTAAAGTCCATGTGGTAATCTGCCACAACAACTCGAAGTACTTAAAAATTAAAATATGACCATGTTTCTTTTTTTTCCTGACCTCACCTGTCAGCCTGTCCATCATCACTGCAAACAAGAAGGGGCTCAGAGCAGATCCTGATGTAATCTCGCTGTCCTGACACATGTCCTGCACTCTCTCAGCAGCCGATCAGCTGCTTTCTCTGATCCACAATGACACATTGAAGCTCCTTCTGACCTTCTCTAAACTTCTCCATCAACACTCTCAAAGCAAACATCACATCAGTAGAGCTCGTTCTCAGCATGAAGCCACGCTGCTGCTCACTGACCATCACCTGTCTTAACCTACATTCAACAACCTCTTCATATCTTCATAGTACAGCCCATCCCTCTGTGGTTACTACAGCTCTGCATATCTTCTTCTTGAATATAAGTCATCAGTGATTATCTCCATGATTGCGTTAAACAGTCTGGATAAAAGTCCACTTCTCTCTCTCTCCTAAACATCTCCATACCTCTTGTTGTCTGGAACGACCATTTTTCCCACATAGCTGGACTCACTTCCCTCTTTCTAATGTTTTACTAACCCTTCAAAATGTACTGTCTTCCCTCCTTCCATCCTCTTCACTTCCTCTGATTTTCTTTAACAAACTCATTCTGTTATCACCCTCACCTGCTGCACATCCTTTCCAGCTCAATCATCTATCTACCCAATAGATACAAGTCATTTTCACCTCCTTATGGGAAGTTATGGGCAGTCCGTGGGCAGCGTTGGACTGTCTACATCTGTCCTTGATGGAGGCAGAGTCAGAAATATGTGTTGCTTGAGCTGCTGATGGATCATCAGTCAGCCGAGTAATGATTACAAACAGAGAGCTGAAGTAAAGCTGGTTGTTCAAACGAAAGCCGCTGTCTGCCATTGCTGCTGTTTGTTTTTTTTTTTATCTGTGATCTTTCTTCTCCCACTGCTGGTCAACTCCACTGTCTCTTACTTCCCTGTTCTGCCCACTTATCAACCAATGAGCACACGTTGTTATCCATGTCGAGCAACATGTGATTGGGATTCTGGAGTAAAGCAGAGGCGCGCCTCCCTGCAGACGGACACCAACGCTGCAGCATAAAGGAAGCCTCTTCCTTCTCCGCCTCTCTGCCCAACACTCCCAGTGCTCCTGTTTACTTTCTTCATCTCCCAGTAAAACTTTTACACGAATCAGGCACAATGCATTGTTTTGTTTTCTATTTTTATCGCGATAATACTGCAAGATCTGGATTATCGTGAGTGGTCCAAGTCTATCTTCCAGCCCTGATAACGAGCAGACTCTGCTGAGTGTGTGAAGTGTGCAGAGGTCCGGGTAATCATTAACTCCTGAGTTGTAACTCTCAGCCTGAGAACTTTAAAGCTCACAAACAGCAGAAGAGGAGCAGAGAGCTGGGAATAAAAGCAGCGCTCTGCTCCCGTTCATCATGCTCACCCGCATCTTCTTCTTTCTCGTCCATTCCTCCGCTGCTCACGGTCGTTAAACGTGAATGGAGCTCCTAACAACAAGTCGCGCGCGGTCACTGTAACAATATGTCATAACTTCCGGTTACAGTTTTCAAAGAGAGAAGCTTCTGTGTGGGATACAGTGTGGCACATTTCCTGTGAGGTATGCGCTCAGTTTATCATCTACATTTTTATAGTTGTGTATTTTCTGAATTTTAGTGACTTTATTCTGTTTTGATCCTTTTTTATTTTCAGTTAAATTGCTTAATTTTTATTATTTTAATTTGTTTAGTTTTAGTTTATTTTATTGGCTCGAGTGTCAGTTTTAAACTTTGTGGTTCTTACTGTATGGAGGGCATACTTCACAAAATGGTTTTTAGTTATAAAAATGTTTCCCACATCTATCTTTAGTTAGTTAGTTAGTTTTACAATAACCTAATTTAAAGCCGCAAAAAGACGACACCAGTCAAATCTGTTGAAAATGCTTAAAGTGTTTGATGACTTTGCTCCAAAATCAGGTCTCAAAAAGCCTTTTTAAAGTTCTTCTCATTTTCTACTACAACTCTTTCCTTCTGGTTTTACTTTGAAGGGAACGTCTGCAAGCTTCCGGTCCAGTCTTGGCTGCTCACGTCTCACTTAACATTGTCATTTTGTAAACAGAGTGGCCGCGCCCACCAATGATATGCAAACTATTCTTAAAAAATAAATAAATAAATTAGAATAAAAATGAATAAAAATATCATATATATCATATATCATATATAAATATAGAGTTTTCCTGTTAGATTGAACTTTTTTGTAAAACTGCAGGTCAAGGTTATGCAGATGTAGTTTGTTATGTACTTTTTGCCACAATAAAAACTAAAGTGCAAGTTTTACTTTATTACTTAATTAATTCATTTAATTTATTTATTTTTTAAAACCCATGTTTATAAAGCGCTGTAAATGCTGTATATACCGTAAATATGCAATATTATTTAATATGTTTATTATTTATTAAACGTAATCATCTGTTGTTTAAACTTCAGTGATTCTCACACTCTGACATTAAATTAAAAAAAATAAGTGAGAAAAATATTTGTACAGTAAAAATTCTATAACCTGTGTTTCTTATTTTTCACCGCTGAACAGTACAGGTAACCATTATATAATTAATTAATATTACATTAGTAACATGTCACTCACACGGGGCAGTTTCTGCCTTGTGAATGCGTTTTAGTTTCGCTAGTTTATTATCACAGTTTTTCTGTAGTTTCATTGTAGTGTGATTTTGAATTAGAGGCTTTAGCATTTGTGTATTATTTAACCAGAGTTATGCTTACAGAGGATTTGAACTGAAGTTATGTATCATGAGAGCCATCCAACGCCTCTGACAAGACATAATTTTACGGTTTTATCTGATCTGGGAAACCCTGACCCTTTAAAATCCCATGTTATGTTTCTAACCGAAATGACTAAACAGTGTGATGGTTTTATGGGATCGATGCAGACCGTCCCACTTATTTAATGTTATTTTTATACGACAAAGAAAAAATAGGATTTAAAATTGGAATTGAACGAGGCGAAAAGGACAGGGATAATAGAGAAATCCGACGCTTCGGTGTGGACAGTAAACGCAGCTGTTGCCCCGGAGGTTCTTCTTCTTCCCCTCCGTCAACAAAACCGGAGTGCTGGCTGCTAGTTTACAGAGCTTCGAGAGGATTTTTTGTGTCACGAATTTCTCCACAAAAAACCGAAAATGGTATGATAAGAGGACAGTTTGATAAGTATCTAGTGAAACCGTTCATATATTCGGCCATCATGGTGTAATTTATCAGTTTTACAGGGCGGAATTTAATAAATTACTAACTGAAGCTAGCTTGCTTCTGCTAGTCGGGCGTTGTCAGTTTAGCAGAAGACTGCAGCTTTATTTTTAACCTTTTCCTCCTTTGTTACCTTTAAACGCGATCACTGGGACATTGTTTTCATGATGTGTTTGTTGTAGTGTTAAACAATTGAAATCCGTTTGTCAGCTCACATGAAATGAGTGAATTCTCGCTGCTGTCTCGGTCCCTCAGGCTGAAGTAGAAGAAACTCTGAAGAGGATTCAGGGCCAGAAAGGAGTTCAAGGAATCATCGTCGCCAATTCAGAGGGTGAGACGACATTACGACCTGCTGTAATTTTTCACCTCTTTTAGATACCTTTCCGCTCTTTGCGTGTTTCTTATTGTGATTGCCACTGTGTGTTTAGCAGCTCCGGGGTTTAATAAACTCAGAGTTTCTTAAAACTGAGGAAAATTTTCCCAATAGAGGCCTAACCTAAACTTTGAGTGGGTTACCATGGTAACAGACCATGTGACCCTGTCCTAACCTGCTTCCTGCTGGTGTTTTCCCTGGCTCGTCCCCTCCTATTCCACCTGAGGCAGCCGGCTGACCCTGGAACACTGAAAACCCGGCTGGATCCATCCAAATATTGATAATATCAGTACCAGTGTCAGTGTCCGTATCAGATCGCGACACTTGATGCTTTAGTTTCAGTGCGTTTCCACAAAAAGTAGACATCCCTTTCCTAAAGCGTTCCTCCTGCACCACCTCCTCCTTCTCCTCTCTGCCTCTTTTTGTTTTGCTGTTGTGCCCTCACATGACTCGGTGGTGCTGAGCACACTCACGTAGGCTGTAGAGATAAAAAGGCAATCTCACAGCTGTAAGCTAAAACTCCACACGCTGAAACATGGTGCACTGCTCTGTTCTGCATAAACTGCCTTCATAAGTTTAAAGCAGTGTTGCACACCACACCCTAAAGTATGTCAGAATGAAAATATCACAGTGTTTGCAGTCACTACTGTATAGAGGATAGAGTGCAAATAAACCTTAGTGCTGCAGCAGCATTCACTCGTGGTCAGGAATGACTCGCATCTCATCTATTAAATACTAAAATAAAATGCTCCACTTTAAAAATCACTATAAATCTTCCCCATATTAAACATTGTTTCACTACCTGATCAGTAACAAGTTGACCAACACTTAGTTTATAAAAATTATTGTCATTTGTGGGAAACAATACTTTAAACTGGGATAATTCTATAAAAAAGCTCGTTTCATGTGATGTGTTTGTTTATGTCTGCTGGTTTTCGTTGAGCTGTCCATAGATTTAAATTAACAGTCTGGCACGTTTCTGTTTTATTCACTCATTTATGTTTTAATACCGATGTCCGTCAACACCGGCCCTGTTAAGGAAAAATAAAACATATGGAAAGTTGATTGAGCTAACTGTGCTCAACCTGGAACTAAAAACAAGTTAATGAACTTTGACCCAGCTTTCTCTGACAGGTTTAACTCAAACCTGGAGTCCTGTTCCTTTACTTTATCACACTTACATTTTCCTTGGTACATAATAAAGCTGGAATCCTGTCAAACTGTGAGTTTAAATAATGCAGCTGTAACCTGACAGAGACAAAATAATACTGAAGACAAAAGTATGTTCCCTCTTTGTTCTATTTTTAAATACGTTTCTTTGAGTAATTGAGATCTATTTTATCGTTACGCTTCGGTTTCAGCAGCAGGGAACCAGTAAAATAAGGTGTGATGTGGTTACTGGGCGCCTCCGTGTGCGACTGTCCATCTCATAAATGTTTTCCCTTCAGGAATCCCCATCAAGTCGACTCTGGACAACTCGAGCACGACGCAGTACGCCGGGCTGATCCACCAGCTGGTGATGAAGGCCAGGAGCACCATCCGAGACATCGACCCCCAGAACGACCTCACCTTCATGCGCTTGCGCTCCAAGAAGAACGAGATCATGATCGCTCCAGGTGAGAGCGTCTGATGGGAACTACTGCTAAATGAATTCCATTCACCAAAACTGGAACGCTGTTAGTCCAGTTAACCTGAATGCTTCAAAAGGCTCAAACACGGTCCAGGTCACTGAAGCCTTGCAGGCAGCTACCATGTACCTGTCTGTCAAAGAGGCCACACCCCTAATTTTAAGTCTCGCTGGTGTCCAAATGGAAGCGTTAGAAGAAAAACTCCGCCCTGGCTCAGCTGTTATAATTCATTGTTATCCATAGAAATGGGTTTCGTGTCGGGCCGACTCACTGCTGGAGCCTCTAGTGGACGTGAGCTGCAGTTTCAGGCTCTTCAGCGTTGGTTTCATCTTTTAAGCCTGCAGTCGCTGCTTTTAGGGAACAAGTTCCCTCCGTGGGAAAGTCGAGCGTGCAAATGATGCCTTTTATCTGTTCACAGAACTTTTCATAAGACTTGTGTTTTCTCACCACAAATGAGAGACCTTCAACTCAGTGCATTTTAGAAAACAATCCTACCGGAGTCCAGAGAGGTCAGCAGCTGGCAGGAAGATTATTTTACAGCTGCAGCAGCAGTTTTTATTAAAACCCTACATTTTAAAATAGTAAGCTGCCCATTATTTGGATTATTTCCTGGCTAAAAGGGCTGGCTATGGAAGTTTTAAGACTTTTTATTTGTATTTATTATTGCATACCTCTGGTATTTAAATGTGCTAGATAAATAAAAATGTATTTTTTGCGTTTTTCTTCACAGATAAAGACTTTTTCCTGATCGTCATCCAGAACCCATCAGATTGAAGATGAAGGCGCTGATGTCTGGCTGTTCGCTCTCTGTATAG
>VUQR01012381.1:11789-30488 GCA_015108515.1 Hemichromis elongatus
ATTAATTTCCTGGCTGAAAGGGCTGGCTATGGAAGTTTTAAGACTTTTTATTTGTATTTATTATTGCATACCTCTGGTATTTAAATGTGCTAGATAAATAAAATTGTATTTTATTGTATTTTTAGTTCCTGAATTTGTTTATTTTTTTGCTTTTTTCTTCACAGATAAAGACTTTTTCCTGATCGTCATCCAGAACCCATCAGATTGAAGATGAAGGCGCTGATGTCTGGCTGTTCGCTCTCTGTATAGCCCTCATTTAAATGGACCTTTTTTTTTTTCTCTTCTCATTAAATCAAAAATTGTGTTTAGCAGAAGCTTTTTCACACACTTGCTGTAGGAGGAAGTACGGTTGTAAGGTCAGGATGTGAAGGTGGAGATGTGTGACCCTGAGGACGGCGACGGTCAGTCGGCCTGCAGCCAATTTGTTTTTTCTTCCATGTTTTAGCATTCCAGCTACTCTGTGTGTGCACGTGTGTGTGTCTTAGTCACCTTTTATTTCACGTGTAGCAAACAGCCAGGCGTGCACGCCGAAACACGAGTGACCAGTGAAGTCGCAGACATGTGATTGGAGGAGAGCACGCTGGTCTGCAGAGGTCCAGTGTACGAGACAGACTGAAGGACGTGATTTGTTTTATTCAGCCCACCTAAAAGGAAAAGTGCAGATTGTTATTTATTGTTTTGATGGTTAAAAATGTAAAGGAGCAGTATTCCACCTGCGAGCACAGAGCGACACTACAAACACGTCCCTGCTGTGGCGTCAAGTTTCTGTTCATTTGTGACAATTGAGAAATAAAAAAAATGAAAACGGTCCCGTGTCTTTGCCTCGTTACTGCTTTTTTTCCCTTGTTTAATAAGAGACTCGTGCGTCTACCAGCAGCTTAGAGGGCTTCATTTGAGTGTTTTGGTAAAAAGGGGGACGCAGCTGGATGAAACTGCATGTAGTTTTCTACATGAAGTTTCATCCAGTTGCTTAGTGACACATTCAGGAGACAAAGAAAAGTCGGCATGTCACCTCAAAGAAAAACAACCCAGCAGAAACCAGCTGCTGAGTGATGCTTGGTGTTACAACGTAGGAGGGACAGATGTTTTAAATCATTATTGAAAATAACTCATTTTCACTCAGTTACATCTGGTTTAAAAATGCTTTGCTTTACATCAGAACAAGAGTTTAAAAAGCTTTTTTCAGACCTCTGAAAGTTAACGCCTGCTGCTGTTACGCAGTTCTGCCAAAGATTTGATTTCAGGACTCTGAGGGCCGCGTTTCAGTCGTGATGTCTCAGACCGATCAGAGAAGAACTACAGAGTCAGCTGATGCGTCCGCTAAAGCGATCACTTTCACAGTTCACGGTCATTTCATTCTTTTGTGTATCGCTTCAAAATCATCTTCAGCTGAAAGATTAATTATTTACATACTGCTGGGAGTTTTGTACAAAGTAAAATATTTGCATCAAATGTAACAGAGGAAAAGTAGAAAGCAGCGTAATTAAAATATTCAAACTTCAACTGTGACCTCAGTTCTAGAAAAGCTGGGAAACTACAGCTCATCCTACTGATAACCAGCCGGATGGTTCCTCTCCTCTTTAGTCCAGATGACAGGGTGTAGCATCTTTACGTCTTTACAATTTAAAGGCAACTGTTGTGATTTTAAGCTGGTTACGTAAAACTGGATTGAACTGGTTTTGATGCAGTGCTGCCCGAGGTCTCGAACATCACATAAATACTGATCTTTAGCCTTGTTCCTCACACAAAAAGATTTGTCCAGATTCTCAGACTCTGTCCATGATATCATTTATTGTAGACGACGAGATATTCAGTTTTCAAACTGGACATTTGGAACATCATTCTGAAAATGTTCCAGATTTTGTAGATGCAGGTTGCTTTTGCAGGTGAACCTCTGCCTCGCTAAATGCTATTTTTATACCCAAACATATTACTGATCTGTTTCCAGTGAATCAAAGACATGCTAAATGTTCCTCCAGCTGTTTTTGTAGTTGTCACGCTCACTTTTCCAGCATGTCCCATGGGCAAATAAAATGCTAGTTTATGAGATCTGCTAATGATTACATTTAGATATTTTTTAAAAATTTTCTTTTATTTTTTAATTGGGGTTTTACACTAAACCTGTTAAAACTTCAGTAAAGTACTCAAGTTACATTCAACTAGAGGTCATATCCACACTCTCATTAATTCTAAATTAACAATTCTAAAAGCTCTCAATAACACTCAGTTTTACCTTCCTGTCTTAATAAACAGTCAGCGAAGGCACAAAGTACAAACAAAGTGAAAACACTGAAAAATAACAGCGAATGAACACAAAATATTCATAATCACAACATGAAAGAAGATACACAAAATGATCATAGAAGGAGAAAAATGGATAAAATCAACACAACTAATGAAAAGTATGGAGAAGACACCCCATCCCCCACCCCGTGCCAGCTCATTTAAAACAAACCTAGGAACGCCCCTGCTGAAGCAAAACACAGCCTGACATTACAGCTGATTCCCGAACCTTTCATCATTTCCTCTCAGTACAAACTAAAGACGCTGCTGTGTCGTGTTAATCTCTAAATCACCGTGTGAATCGCGGGCTTGGGTGTATAACTAATTCAACTTTGCACTTCTGTTAACCTGAATGTAAAGCCGCTCTGGGTTCAGGGATCGACGCACGGTCCCTTTAAATGCAGCGTGTGACGTCAGAGGCTCGGTTTACTGTCTTTGTTTGTCCGGAGCTGTTTTGGCGTTAGACGAACCAGAGACTCGAACCGAATAGACGGACCTGCGCTGCTGGCTGTACCTACAGCGTTATTCATTAGTATATAACTGTTTAATAACCGGGACCGAGATGCCATCCGACAGACCCTTCAAACAAAGGAGGACATTTGGTAAGAAAGCTCCGGGGAAGGTGTTATTTAGCTGGCTTTAGTACCTCTAACTGCCGTTGAGCTGCTAGCCTGTTAGCCGCCGAGCTCAGCTCTTTGTATTTAAAGTGCAGTGAAAGGGTGTCGGTGCTTTGCTACTGTAGCCGCTACAACTGTCCGGGAGCTAGTTTGGGGAAGCTAACAGAGTATTTCTTTAGTCGCACATCCAAGGTGAAAATCCCGTTATTACTGTGTGAGGCAGCATCCTCCGGGCCGAGAGGTGTTAAAGGGCCATCTGGGTCACTGTCCGGCTAGCTCGCAGCCAGCTAGGCCTCCGTGTACACGGCCGGATCAGCTCGCTGGTCTGTGTTTGCGGAAAGGAAAAACAACATGTGCTGACACATTATCCCAATACACGTGTTCAGCGATTTATGTTGAAATACGAGGTCGAGAGACAGCCCCCATAGCCGGGCAGGGAGGAGCCCGGAGTCGGGGCTCGTTGCATAATCTTTCCATTTACAGAGGAGCAGCGGAGATGGAAGAAACGCTGCAATCACCGCCTTCTGCTGTGTGCTTATAACCTGCTTTCAGCTGCTCTCCTAGACCTGTGCTGCTGTTTGTTTTGCAGCTGTTTGAATTGTGTCACATTGACACACATTACTGAAGTGTTACACAACAGGAGCTCCGGACTAACAACAGGGGACATGTTTACCACACGTAAGGTCACTATAATCCACTTTCAGCTTCAGTTTTACGCATATAGCACCAGTTCGTGTTAGGGTAAACACCCCAGAACCCCAAAAATCAGCTGATCCCCCGTGAACTGCACTTGGCGACGGTGGGGAGAATGAACACCCATTTAATGGGAAGATGCCATTCTCGGGGAGAAGTTGCCTCCATATTTTGGAAGGAAAAGCAGGGCAAAGCAAAGCACAGGAGAGAAAACAGTCCCGTTTATTGCAGCACACACAATAATGTTTTTGAAAAAACTCAAGCATCAAATATTTGAACGTTTCAGTAAAGAGTCTCAGGCGACTAAGATTTCAGTGTAGAAGACGGGCGTAGCGACTGCAGCATCATAAATCCTGTTATGAAGCTCTGAGCAGAGCATTTGCCCCGTCGCCATCTTGTTTAGGATTGGGTCCATCAACAGGAAAGAGTTTACTGAGGTCACAGCGGAGCTGTTTTCTCTACAAATCTGTGACCAGACAAGTCGCCCTCTGCTAGCTATTAAAACAATGCAGGATTCTTACCTGGAAGCTATGTCCAGTTTTAGAGTCAGAGTTAAGCTTCGCGTGAGGACTTTTTGTACCACGCAGCCACATATTGATGGCTGACCTCGTGTTGGGGATGTCTTCTTCCTAAAATTTAATGGCCCTACCTTTTTATTAAGAACAGCTGGTAGAAGAAGAAGTGGTTAATAAAGACAGACTTCAGCCTTGGCTCTATTCAGTTGCCGACACGGAGAACTGGAAGTACCACGACTGAGTAATCGTTCCTGTTGTGCCGCCTGGGGTGCATGGTAGTTTGTGCATTGTAATGCAAATTCTCTGTGGGCGAGTCTTCACGATCACAAAAAATCAATAATCGCCGTCTGATACCAAAATTTCTGTCACTTGTTTATAATCAAGGCTGTAATGAGCTGGTTCAGGGTCACCTGGTCCAGCCCTGACCTCATAACGCTTATCAGAAAGGGAAAATGTGAAGCCTGATCTTAGAAGTGGAATGTCTGACTCCCTCTGTGACTCCGGGAGCCCAGTGAGGACGAATATTTACATTCAAACTGAAGATCATGCATAACCTGGAGCAGGACTGTAGCTGGGTTCGAATAAACACCTCCACACTGAGACAAAGGAGCCATTCACACTCAGCTGTTGCTGCTCTGAGCAGCCTGAGCTTTGAACCCAGCCAGTATTTGACAAAGGAAAAGCAGTTTTTCTGAAATAGGCCAGTAGGAGGGTCAGAGAGGGCAGCATGCTGTAAAATTAGATAGCGAGGCAGTAAAAAAAAAAAGAAGGAAAAAAACCCATTGCATAGCTTGAAATGGGCACTGAAAGGAACGCCTGCAGCGATTAAAGGAGGCATTTTACTCAATAATGATATGCAAAGCTGTGAAAAGATGCAAACTTCAAAGCTCTGCCTAGAAAAAAAGAAGAGGGAAAGTACACAGAGCGAAGAGACTGACGTTAATTAACCACATCATTAAACAGATCCTAGCTTAGCCTCATATCATTCTATCATAAATGAAGATGAAAAATATCACTTTTAAAAAGCTTTAAGCAATCATTACATGAAAACGCACTAACATGATCGTTCAGCCGCCGGTGTGTTGACCGCGTAGCTCACTGACTAATCTCTGCACTGCAGTAAACGGCTCCGTGGTCTCTGACTGCATTTCCACGTCGCACCAGAAATGAAACGAGGATGCAGAGGGCAAGGAAGCAGGAGGTTAGAGAACACAAGGGGGATGCAGCGAGGACACAAAATAAACCTGTAGCCGGGGGTTCAGGACTCAAGTCTTCATCGGGGGGGAACTGAACTTTCAGTAATACAGATAATGAAAATATCCAGTGTTTCCCTCAAAGTCACGTTGTATTAGATAATAAATTAAGGAATAACTAACGATCCTGGTTATGTGTGCGGTGTGTTCTGTTCGAGGTGACGGATGGCTGCCGTCACCAGCGGGTGGAGCTGGAGTCTGTCTGATTGCAGGACTCGGCATCAGCGACCCGTCCAGCCTCACCGCAGGGAAGCGTACATGAAGTCGGAGTTAGCCGGTTATCATTGGCTGGACTTTCAAATTAAGAGCGAGGACGGTTCCTGGTTTGCCTGAACAAGAAATTAACTTTGTGTCTTTTGTCCACAGCTGACCGGTGCAAAGAGGTCCAGCAGATCCGCGAGCAGCACCCCAACAAGATCCCCGTAAGCCGCTGGTCACACCTAATCACGCCACACTTCACTTTACACTGTTAGTGGAAATAAAGATGATTCCACTGGGATGAACCGGAGGTTACCAGAGTGCAGGAAGCAGAGGGTGGAGTGTCTGAAAGCAGCAAATCAAACCAGAGGGATCGATATGATGCTTCGGTCCACGGTTGACCTTTTACTAAAAATGTCTTCCAGTCAGAGATTTAGATCATATTTCCCAGAATTCGCTTTAATCTGGAATAGTTTTCATTTTGTCTTTGATCTGAGTATGAAGGAAGTGCCCCAAAGTCACAGCTCACAGACTCCCACTGTAGTTACACAATTGTGTTCTGTTATATTTCTATACAGTAAAAAAAAAAACAAGCCAGAAAATCAAGTTTCAACCACTGACTGTTTATAAAAGATGGGCATGATTAACATCATCTCACCTGTTGTTGAGGCCTATTTCTGAGTGTTTTCCATCTTAACTGTCTCAGCTATTGTTTACATGATGAACATGTGTTTTCTTTAGACAGACTTGAGGCTAGCAAGCGCAACACACAAACTCACCGAGAAAGTTTACTGAGGTCACGAAGGGAGGAAGCCGAGGGATGTTTTCCCTCATAGACTTTATACAATCAGACTTTTTTGCAAAGAGGCGAGTCGCCCTCTGCTGGCCATTAGAAACAGCATGTTAAAATGTCGGACGCGCTTACAGTCGTGGCTGTGCAGGTAATTGTTCTAACAGACTATCCAAGAAGTCTGAGGTTCAGACTGAGCTTAGGTCCAAATATGGCAGCAGCTAAAATGCTAAACTCAAGCCTAAAGAGCAGAACTTAAACCAGTCAAAGACGTCACGGTGGCTGTGTGCATCTTTTGTATACAGTCTGTGTTTGTAGGGCAGAGTTTCTGTTGTAGTGACAGTTGTGTGTGTGTTTTGTGCCTACAGGTGATCATTGAACGGTATAAGGGAGAGAAACAGCTACCCGTTTTGGACAAGACCAAGTTTCTGGTACCGGATCACGTCAACATGAGCGAACTGGTCAAAATCATCAGGTAAGCAGAGATGATGTTTAAAATACACTGCAGTTTAAAGTCGGTGGATCCGTTTGCCTGATGAGGAGGAGGAGAGCACACTTTGCATCCAGCCAGAGAATAACAGGCCAATAAATTAAAACTTTTACAGTCCAGCAGTAAAGACGTATAATAAACCATAATATGTCTGTGGTTTGTGAATGGTAATTATATCATCCAAATGCTGAGGAGGCAGAAATGGGATGGTCCTTTTTTCTTTTAATGCGAATCAGCCAAAGACTTAATTAGCTGTAGATCCGTCGTGCATCAGTGGATTTCCAGATGGTCAGCGTGCTGGAGTTTGTTAAAGATGAAAGTGTTGGCCTCTAGAGTGAAGGCTGAGCGTGGAGAATGAAAGAGGAGAAAGATAATAATGCCGAGGTGTTCCCGGATTTAACATCCTCGGTGTCAAAGGAAAAGTGAAAACTCCGTGCTGGGCGCTCTCAGCACACGTTTGTGTTTTAGGATTTTATTCAGATTTTAGTCCCAGTGTGAGGGAAAGCTCCCGCGATGAGTGAAAAAATCAAGGGTCCAGTGTACTCTACCCAGGACAAGGTCACCAGGATCTCACCTGGAGCCACGGCCGGGCTTAGCCTAAAGAAGCTACGTGGGCTTGCCCCACTGTGGGCCCACCACCCACGGGGGGGGGGGGGGGGGCTGTGGGCAGAGGTTCTAGCTTTAGTATAAATAATAAATATAAATAAACCCACCAAAACAAAACAGATAATCTCGCCTGAGGCTCAGGAAACAACGGCTCAGGGTTTCGCTTTATTGAATGTCTTAACTCCTGGTTTCTTATCGCTGCGTGTGGAGGAGCTGCCCGAAGCCCCGTGATGACCACAGAAGCACCAACACAGGAACAGCACATAGTCTGTTCATTTTCAAAATAAGAGTCTGCAGCCCAAAAGCTCTGGGGTGAAGCACTTCCAGTGTGATGTGAAAGGTCAGATGGGATTAGACGATGCACACTCTGGAAAAAACTGTGGTCAGATGTGTGAAGCTGCTCTTTTTTGCAGGATGGAGTATTTTGGGGTTTAGACTGTTTGATTAACAAGTCTTGGAAATGACAACCAGCAAGTTTAACTAATAATTCACTAACTGGTGACTTTTATGGAGAAAATAAATCTAAAAAATAATCAGTAGATGAATCGCCGGTGGAAGCGATCTGTGGTTCAGCCGTTACGGCGAGTCGGCTGCTGCTTGTTGATTAAAAGCTCCAAACGAACATAAAAGGATATTAAAATCAATACGCAAAGAGACGTGCGGCCGATGTCAGACCTTTAGAAAAATGTGCTCGCTCATCCTGGACCTGCTCAGGACTCACGTGACCGACTTCTCAGTCAATGCTAAGTGATTTTTTTTTTATTTTGAGCCGAGCGGATGGGAGAGGAAGGCGGCTATTAAAGCGTGTGCCTTAGGCCCGGCGGCTGTGGTCGTGTCATTCAGAGGCCATAATGAGACTTATTGACTCTTCGGCCTGGATTGTGATTGAGTTCGATTTTTAGACATTATTTCCTATTTAATCTGTTTTTAATATTTGTGTTCAGTGTTCTCTGATTGTCAGAGGTGTGGTTGTCACCTTAACATGTAAAACATATTCCCCCAGCAGAGACACCAGATTTAAAACAGCATCAGTTACCATGGTGATTTAGCGAGGTAAATGTGGAGCTGCTTTCATGAAACAGAAATGTCTGACCTCTGCACTGCTCACCAAGCCATCCCCGCGTGCGTAGTATGACCCTCTGAACCCTCGGTCTCTATGACAGCACAGGAGCGAAGGAGGCGCTGCTGCCACAGCTGGAAAAAAAAGTCAGATGTTAGAAAACCCACGGTGATCATTTCATCTCCCCGTTTCACTCCTGATGAATTTTCCACTTAACGCTCGTAATTCAACCTTGAAAAGTTGAGCAGTGCAGCGTGCTGACTGTTGACGTTTCCTGTAAAGTCTGACCCATCTTTTACAGTTTTGTAAATGTGCCATGATTCGCCCGTGTCATAACAAACTGAGTTTATGCCGATGAGTGTTGGTGATCTTAGTAGCAGCAGCGCCGTAATCCTCCCTCCTCCCTCCTCCAGGCGCCGGCTGCAGCTGAACCCCACGCAGGCCTTCTTCCTGCTGGTCAACCAGCACAGCATGGTGTCGGTGTCTACGCCCATCTCTGAGATCTACGAGCAGGAGAGAGACGAGGACGGCTTCCTCTACATGGTGTACGCCTCGCAGGAGACCTTCGGCCGCTGCTAGGGAGGAAGAGCGGGGACGTCTTCGGGTGCTGTGAGAGAAGAAAGGACGGACGACTAGAAACTCCGCCTCCACCCTCTCGAGCAGCAGCGCCTCTTCTCCCCACCCCCCCACACCCTCTTTCTCTCTGTCGTAGTCGAGCACCTTCTTCACTTTGGTCAGTCAGTAGCTCCGAAAACCTGAGAATATCCTGTGTCTCCTTGAAAAAAATCAGATCGGATTCTCCTCCCTTCTTCTTTTAGCCCCGCACAGGCTCAGTTCTCTTATTTTGAAAGGGTGACACAAACCGACTAGCGATTATGAAGTTTTGAATGATGTCTCGATGACGATTGATTGATTAACCGATTGGTTTTTCCTCCGTGACACTACACATGTATCAAACTTGAAAGCAGGCAGGTGGAGGTCAGGGTGTAGCCCGAAGGAGTCAAAGCTTATCAGTGCATCAGCGGACGTGTAAGCTAGAAGATTAGAGTCTGAAGATGTCTTTTTTTTCTTTTTTAAACTCATTTTGAATCTGTTTTTTGTTTGAAGCGTAGTTGAGTTTGTTTCCCGTCAGCCCGAAGCTCAGCGCGCGCCGCCCTGCCGCTGGCCCACGATGGGCTGACAATCAGGCTCAAGATTACTGTGATCCTCATCGAGCTGTTAGCGTCTACAGTAATTTTTCATGTGCAATATTTCTCCTCACACTAACATGCTGAAAAACGCTCGCCGTTCATATCGTCTGTCTTCATTCACGACCCCCTAAGCACAACGACGCAGATTCGAGAGGCGCGTCTCGCGTCTCCCGGCTTTACGTTCGAACGGAAGCGCGACGTCCCGAAGACAGAGTAGGATTTGTTTGACGGAGGGACAACCTGACGAGATGCTTTTATTTTGACACGCCGAGGCGCCTCCTCCCTGTAAGAACACCACGGTAGCATTCACATAATAAATGTATTTAATGTAGGATCTGAATGAGCTTCTTTTGCACATCAATTAATACAAATATATAAAAAGACTTGGTGTAGGCTTTTTTAGTAATTGCTGTATAACAACTGTCTTTTTTATCTGCTCTTCTTTCCCGTCATAGACAAAGTTCTGCACTACAAACCTGCATGTTTAACTTTCCTTTTTTTATAAATGTGTGTTGATTTTAAGCTCTGGATGTGATTGTATTGTTTCAACTTAGTCTTTTTTTTATGTCTCCCAAACCAAAAACTAAAAGTAAGTGAAAATGTGTTTGAAACTGAAAACAAAGCCCCGTGTTCGTATAAACGATCGTATAATCGAGCTGTATTACAGAGTGTGTGTTTCTTTAGGATTTCTGACGTTGTCACTGTACGGAGGGGTGTACATAGATGCGTTGCTACAACCTAATTCAAATTATTTGCCAATAAATAAATAAAAAAGTTGCCTTTAAAATGATGACTCGTTTTTTTTTCTGCTTTATGGTGTCACCGCTCCGTGCAGCTCTCAGGCCGGGGAGCGCGACCCGTCCGTCAGCGCTTTCTGATAACATGCAGCCTTCACGGCGCTGTTTGTAGCTCACACCCCCTAAAACTTCAGAGGTCCACCTCCCTGCTTGGCTCCAGGCTGTGTGGACTCATCTCATTCTTTTACAGCGTGATCTTGAAGTCCAAGTTACCCTTAATAGTCAATAAGTCCGACTCCCACCCATCCTCAAGGAAACATCCACAAAGGACAAAAACCAAGTGGCACCTCTGTCATTTTAAAGTAGTTCCTAAACCTCTGAAACATCCGTTTTTCACCCGTTTTTATTTAATTTTTGGACTTTTCCACAGCCTGGAGACAACAACAGAGGGCCTGCTGTGGTATACAGCAAACCACTGATAATGGCTGTAAGCTGCCAAACACGTCACCAGGTAGTTCAAAGATAAGCCTACGGGGGGGGGAGGGCTCTGTACAGAGGAAAGCTCCCACCAATCAGAATCAGGCCTCATACTGTGAATATTCAGAGTGGCTCAAAAAGACTGGGAAAAACTAACCAGTGTGCACTTTGAGCTCATATTATGAAGGTAACGTTGTGCACGGCTTCATTAGAAGCGCTGAAAGAGCTACAAAGAGTCACCACAGCAGGCAGCGCCATGTTTTTACACCAGATGCTCGTCCCGACAGAAAGCCCGCAGGATTGGTCTCCTCCTGGGACCGAACCGGGTAAATGTGTAAACCTCTACAAAATAGAAACATAGTATCATAGAAAAACAGTCAGCTAGCTGTGAGGGTCCAGGCCGGACCGGCTTACTGATTTTCAACGAGGCGACCTTACAGTCAGTGTGCTGCTGCAGGAAGAACAGCTCAGGTTTCAGGTCAGGATTCACTGAAACTCTTCAAACGTTTAGAGAATAAAAGGGAAAAATCTGCATAAATGAACATTATTAGGAAACCTTTGTGGTGTAGCCGGTTCAAGTATTTAAAAAGAAAAGCAAAATTGTGCAGAAATGAAATCGGTCCCTTCCTTAGACCAAACTGAGGGTGGAGTCCCTCCTGAGGGTCACCAGATTAGTTTTAGAGGGAAAAGGTTCGATTTCTCGGAGCTTTCTCCACCTCCGTGGACTCCAGGAGCCTGCTGGCAGCAGACGGGAGGCTGCACATCACCTCCTGCTTCCTGCAAACCTCACATGGAGGTTTTCCAGCTGTGAGCTCTGCGTGACGTCAATCCTGACTGCAAGTTTTTGAAAGGAGAAACAGAAAAAGCAGCAAACAGATAAAAAGAGGATAGGCTTTATTTTTTTATACAAGACACACAAGACATTTTTAAGAAACTTCCTCCGTGTCTAGTTAGTCTCGTTACGCAGCCCGAGGAAGAACATCCATCTCTGCAGGAGCGTTTCCTGTGTTTGTTAATTACACTGCGTTCTCGTCGATTACTGTCGCTATCAAAGAATTTCAGAGTCACGTAAGTGAGCTCTACACAGAAACGCGTCATAGGGTCAGTAATCACATCCACAACAGACGCACTTTTCATTCTTCCTCAGCACAGCAGCGTCACTGTGTAACAAACGGTTATTATTTCTGCCTTATTTCTCTCTCCGCCCATCCCCGTCCCCGTGAGGTGAAACCGTTTCTGCTGCCAGGATGTGTTACTCTACCCGGGAAAAGGTGCTGGAAGTACGAAAGGAGAAACACAAGTGTGATGTGGAAGGAGGCTGTGGTGTTGAGTGAAAGGGAGTCGTGTCGTGTGGAAGGAGAAGTTTGAGGTGGACAAATGACGTCCCGCGGCAGAGCTTCGGGCAGCAGAGCTCCTCGATGGCAGGAAAACGGGAGGCGGGTCTACGCCATGCTGATGGGAAACAGAGCAGAGAGGACGAAGGTCAGTCTACAAGGTTTGCACTTCACCCCATTTCCATCTGCAAACGCTCCCATAATCAACGTCTCTGAGCCACCTCAACTCCACCTGTGTAGGAGACTTTATCTTCTCGTCTCACCTGCATCAGTCAGAGAGCCAGGTGAGCCGGTTTACAGGTAACAGACCGAACGAGTTGGCAGGTGTAAAGAAACGCGTCAAACGGGCAGATGGTTTGACTTGAACAGGTGTGTTTGTGCGTTACCTGTCGATCAGCGAGTCCCTCATGCTGGTGGCGATGGCGGAGGGCTGCGCCGTGTCGCCGAGTCTGAACACGCTCTCGATGACCGACAGCTCCGTGCTGGTCGTGTCCAGGCCGCAGAACGCGCACCAGTCGTTGACCACCATCCCCGCCGCGATGACCTCGCTGCCCCGGTTCACCGTGCCCGCCTGAACAGGAAGTCAGGGACAAAAGTCACGAGGTGGTCTCATACGGTCGAGTTGACGCGACGGGCGCGCAGGCTGTACTCACCACCAGGGGCACCTGCAGCAGAGACGACAACTCGTCCTGATCTTCGATCGACGTCTTCGGGTGGACGAGGCCTCCCTGGTTGCTGAACGCGCAGTACGAGCCGACGAGGACCTGCTCCGCTATCGTCTGACGGAAAACCTCCACCTTCAGCGTGTCTGCCAGGATCTCCTCTGTCTCCTGAAAACAGAGCGAGTGTCAACATTAACACGGGGAGAACCCCACCGAGCCTGCTCTCACAGCCACAGATGACTTTATTATTTTATCCACCCGAATTCCCCTTCAGCCACAAACACACGACACCCGGCGCTGTTCGCACTTTTTAAAGTTCCACATCAAACTCGTTGATGGCAGTAGTCCTTGTCAATCCTCTGATCTCGCTGTTGGATTATTTCATCTGTCCTTGTCCCAACACAGTGTTAGCAGAACATGCTTAGGTAGTCAACAAACAGCTTGCAGGTGCATTACCTCCCCCTTCTGACAGCTGTAGCACATTACGCCAGGAGAAATCGGTTTTTACAGATTACAATTAGAGAGGGAACAATACCATTTTTTTATGTCCGATACCGATGTCATAAGTTTGGATATCTGCCGACACTGATATGAATCCGATATGTTGTATTTTGTAATCAATGAAACTGTTTTTTTAAATATCTTGCTGTATTTTGTATAAGTTCATACTCAAGTTTTCAAAAACTAAAAGCTATTCTGTTATACCTTTATGCAAAAACTACACTGCACCCAAAATATTTCATAATTCAGCAAAACTGATCATTTAAACCAACACCATCCTCCCTACTCTGGTATTTTAAAGAGTACTTAGCGTTAATAATAAACAACCTAACTAATAGGGTTGCCAACTCCCACCCTCCGCGTCATCGATGATTAATCGATGTAATTGACTTTAATTGAATGCATGTGTAAAAGAAAAGCACATAAATGATTTTTCTACAAGAATTAAACAGATTCAATAGCTTCTTTCAACAGAATTGCAGACTGCACAGATGGTACGTTTGCAAAGGAAAAAGTACTGTAGCTTACTAGGATTTATATTAGACTTAATATTTACTACATGCAACAACGGAATCGTTTCATCATCAGATGAAAACTTTGGTTGTAAGATTCAGATGATTATTTATTAAAAGCTAGACGTTTTAAATGAGAATAAGAAAGAAAAGTATTTCTCTGTGCCCCCCTTTCCCTGTTAATGGCCCCCTGGCAAAGATTTGCTAGACCCGCCCCTGCACAGTTACCAGCTATCAGCTACGTGGGAAAGGATCCTGGTGGAGAAAGTGAGAGTAAATAAATTCTAAGAACAACTCTTCACGCTTAAACGTGCTGCTGTTGTTTATCCGCTAGTTTCCTCTTTCTGGTGTAAAGTGGGTGATTAATAAAAAAGAGAGAGATGGGACTTGCGACAGAAAGCTGATCAGCTGATCATTGATCAGTTTCACGATTGAACAAGCAGCAGGAGAGGGAGGGGGAGAAAAAAAAAGAAAAAAAAAAAAAAGGCTTTCGCTCCATATATCGGTTGTTAAGCTTAACGTGAGAATACTTTACAAACAGAGATGAACTCACACACTTGCTTCTCTGTGTTAGTTTCCTCGGAGATGAAATGCCGGTTTGGAAGCACGTAGCGAGGCTCCAAATGCTCCACCAGACCTGCGACAGGTCTCACACGCCACAGCCGCTCGATCACGTGACGCACACTGCTGCGACTGCTAAGGTCATGAGCTCGTTTACACCATGTCGCAAGTTTTGTGAGGTGCTTTTGTGATACTTAATGGATCGGATTACATTTTTTATTTCTCTCCGATATCCGATCTACTAATTTAGGTCAGTATCAGGCCGATACCGACACATATCAGATCGGTCCATTCTAATTACAATCTCTGAAAAATCAGGTCTCTCCTGGGCTTTCAGCACAGCTGACATTTTTTAGGTCCTGTTGTGTCCCCTTGTACTCGTGCCTCTGCAACAGGAAGTGGATTTCCTCCGGTGCGTCCAAGTGTTGATTCCTCAACTGACTTTTTGGGGGGAAGTGGATGAAGTTGCACGTGGTCAGCGAGGACCATCAAACAGCCCCTGCACTCTGAGCCGGCTGGGAAAGCATGAACCAGGTCACAGGTCACATACCTCAGACGTCTCACTCTCACACTTCATTTATAGCACAGAGGCTCGCCTTCCACACACCAAGCTACATGATGGAGACCTCAGTAAATGTGACCGTTTCTGACAGCGTCTGAAGCTCCGACAGCGTTTAGGCCGCGTTCACTCTGCAGGTCAATTTGGATTTTTTGATCAAATCCGATTTTTTTTTTTTATCTGGTCGTTCACACTACAAATAAAATGTGACAGCAAGCGCGCTCTAGTCTGAACGTCCACGGCCCTCAAAGCGGCCCGCATGCGCAAAAGAAGACGTCACACACAACGCGCTCTGTTTACAGAAGTAAAAATGGCGACCACAGCCCGGTTACGATACGACCCTAAGAGTTTAGCTTGAGTAGAATCGTCTCCCCGTGTGCCCCGTTGACTCGCTCCGTCTCCAGTTCTCGCCGCCATACTTTCTCGTTTGCCTGACGAAAAAGCAAAGGTGGCACATGAAAAGATGAGACCTGGGGATGTTAGCAATACAAATCCAAGAATCATTCCTCCTAACATGAATGTGTGGCGCGCCTCATGCTACAGGTGAAAAGGATACACCTGTGCGACCTCCTTAAAGCTCCTCCTCCTGCCTCCTCTCTGCTCCAGAAAATAAAAATAATCACACACGCGTACACGTCTGGTAATCATATGTTGTGGGGACATCTCAGTGACATAAGGATTCTTACCCTAACCATGAAAATGAATGCCTGACGCTGTCACTGCTTTCAGACTTATAGGGACCAGGATTTTGGTCCCCACAGAGATATGAATACACACTCACACACACACTGCAATTCTTTTTTCGCATGTTTGCTCCAAACTGTTTAAATGAGTCTGAATCAAACTTTCCAGTTTACAAGCCTTTAATTTAAGGGATGTACAAGACATTAAAAAACAGCTGAAACTGTAATTTCCTGCTTAAATCTACCCATTAATTCATAATGTACATTTAGAAACTGCTTTCAATGCCTGCTGAGTAGCTATTCCAGTCTGTAAAGGACATAATTGGGATTCAGTGCCTTTGTATTAATCTTTGTTTTTACTGCGTGTGTTTTTCCAGACGATCAGTACAGGCTTCCTGAAGGAGCTGCTGTCACGTCAGGATATTTAATCAGCCTTTAAAAGCGGCTTCGTGGAGTACTTTTATTTACTTAATGTCTCTTTGCATTTTCGCTCATATCCTTCTTCTGAACAGTGTGAGGAGCTGAATATTTAACAAAGCTACAGAGCCGCCGTTTTACTCTTTGTTTTCTCACCGTAGTGGAAATCGACCGCGGCTGTTAAATTTCACAGTCTTCTGTCCTGTGCAACCCCACAATATAAAGATTATGGTTTATGATACGATGCCAGGGAGGTCGTGTTTTCGCCTCCGTTAGTGTTCCTGGCAGCTAGCGGTTTATTTTGAAACCTACAAAGAGAAAAGCTGGCAGACGGATCGGCCGTGCGCCAGAGAACAATCGATCGTTGATGATCTATATCTGGAATTTCAGCTATTAAATAATCATTTGAGAAACTGAGTGAGAAACACATTTTCTCAGACTGATTGAGATAAATAATTAAGCTCAAGCAAATAAACTTTAAGAGCAGCTATCTGTGCTCAGAACCACAGACTGTATAAAGAAGATGGAGACAGCCAGGTTGTTATGGTTGAACACGGACTCTAACCGACTACACCTGCTCTTACTGTGTGTCTGCTTACACTGGGGTCTGTGGGGACCGACTCACTGGAGTGGACGGTTCTGTACTGGATTTATTTTTAAACCCAGATGTTGCTGGTCTAAGGAGCTGTAAAGGAAAAAGGCGTCTGGACTTCTTTAGGTTGCTTGAAGACGTTTCACCTCTCATCCGAGAAGCTTCTTCAGTTCTAGGGTCAAATGGTGGAGAGTCCCATATTTAAGCCTTGTGGGAGTGTCCCTCGTAGAGGGACCTAATCACACGAGGTGTGAAAACGGGTAGGTAGAGGATCAGTAGGGGGCCCAGTGTCCCTCTATGAGGGACACTCCCACAAGGCTTAAATATGGGACTCTCCACCATTTGACCCTAGAACTGAAGAAGCTTCTCGGATGAGAGGTGAAACGTCTTCAAGCAACCTAAAGAAGTCCAGACGCCTTTTTTCTTTATAGCTCCTTAGACTACGATGACCTGGATGACTGAAAACCTTCACAGACATAACCCAGATGTTCCTGCTTGTGTAACATCAGATCTTGAAAATAAACGTTTGAAAATAAAACTGAAAGTATTAAAGTGCTCACTTGCTTCTTCAAACTCGTTCCAGGTGATAAGTACTGGGTGTTCAGGGAGGTCACGGCCGAGCCAGGGTACCCTCACAGCCTGGTGGAGCTGGGCAGCTCCCTCCCCAAAAGTGGCATTGACACGGCGCTGAGGTGGGAGCCCGTCGGGAAAACCTACTTCTTCAAAGGGGACCAGTACTGGCGTTACAACGAGGAGAAGCACACCACAGACGCAGGTTACCCCAAACCCATCACTGTGTGGAAGGGAATCCCGGACGCTCCGCAGGGGGCCTTCATCAGCAGGGAGGGATGTGAGTGGCCGCTAATTATTCGTTTGGTTTCAGGAGTGAAACGAGATCCGGTCAAATCAGAAGCTTTTAGCTCTGAGGTGTCCTGATCTCAGCGTCGCCTCATGCACGACAGCAACACCGCAGCTGACATATTTCAGAGCAGTTGTTTCAGTATCGTTTAATGTTAATATTGTAACTTTCCTCACGCTGATTTTCACACAAGCTGAAGAAGAACTTCTACTACAGAGTCGATGTGATGCACTGATGAAAGAAAAGGTTTGGACAGTTGACATTTTGTTCTCGTAAATTTACAGATTTTTTTTCATATTTAAACTTTTTAATAAATTTGCGAGTTTCTCTCTTTTTTTAATATTCCACTTTTTTCGTGTATTTCTTCCCACATATTTACATTTTTGTCCTTTTTTCCCCCCTTGAATTACATTTGGATTATCAGAATTTGACTCCAGTCAGTTACATATATACAGACATCAGGTAAAAGTAATTTTAATGCAAAGCTGTTGATAAAAATGCAGTTTTGAAATATGTCCATTTTAAACCTGCAGAGAACAAACTGAGTTTCAGCTGACTGTCATTTAAGCTGAAGTAGATTTCAATCAATCAATCAATCAATCAATCAATCAATCAAAATACTTTATTGATCCCCAGGGGAAATTATTTAGGTTACAGTGCTCCAGATATTAACAAGACAGACAATAAACTAAAGAAATAAACCACAATATATACATCAGTATATATATATACATTCACAAATACTCAACAAATAAATAGCAGGAAAAGGAAGAAGGAAGAACATGTGCAGGTGTATCAGAGACTGTGTTAAGTGGATGAATTGTACAGGGAGATGGCCACAGGCAGGAATGATTTCCTGTGTCGTTCTGTGGTGCTTTTCGGTAACCTCAGTCTCTCACTGAACGTGATCAAATCTATATTCTTTAGTTTTTAGAGAACGAGGCAAAATTGAAAAAAATATCAATAGAAATGAAATGTAGCAAACCATGGAGGTCTGGATTTGGAGTCACACTCAAAATTAAAGTGGAAAAACACACTAAACAAACAAACTTTATTTGTCACATACACAATCGTACAGAGTACAACATGTAGTGAAATGATTATGTCCGA
>VUQR01012382.1:0-15951 GCA_015108515.1 Hemichromis elongatus
AATAATGTCGAATTGAATAATCCTTTAATAGTCCCACAAGGGGAAATTTCAGTTACAGCAGGCAGCATGCTATGCGCACGCGCACTTACAAAGGAACCTTCCGACCAAAACATACACAGACATCACATAGGGACACAGGTCAGATAGGTAGGCTGATAGGAAAAACAGCGAAAATACACAACATGAGGTGAGAGGAGGAGAAAAAAAACTCCACCCAGACTGAGCTCCTAATGGGAGGACAATTTGAGAACAGAAAAAACACCTCATCACAAAAAGCACATAACTGTAAACACATGAACACCATGTAACACGTGACAAGCAGCAGGGGTGGGTAAGGGGTGAGACAAGTAGGCCGATCTAGACACAGCATCCCGCCCTGCAGCCTTCCAGCGCTGGGCCCGACCCGCCACCCGTCTCGGCCTTGGAGATAGTTTTAAAAGTGTTGATTCTGAGTAAAAAATACAAAGAATGACATAATGTGAGTCTGTGTCTCTTTCAGCATTCAGTGAACTGGGTGGTCCCTGTGTCAGAACGTGGCCGCTATGACGATATCTTCCTGAAGACAGATGCTGACATGGATGGTTTTGTCAGTGGACAGGAAGTAAAGGAGATCTTCATGCAGTCTGGACTTTCTCAGACTCTTCTTGCCCATATATGGTAGGGACCCAACCAGGTTCCTTCTGGCTTTTCTGCAAATTCATCATTTCTATTAATTAGCAGTGCAATAACTGATAAATTCAAAAAAATTAAAGCTGAATTTTATATTTAAAACTTCAATTGCAATTGGTGATACAAAAATGTTGGGAGTCCGTTCCTAGAGATATTATCGAAGTGCTGTGAAAAATATTTTTTTTGCATACCACTGGAGTCCCAAACTATCCACAAAAGGAGACAACTTGGAAACAACTGTGAACTTTCTCAGGAGCCACCAGCCTACCAAAATGACTCCAAGAGGGCATCGACCCAGAACATGTAAATCAATGCAGAGCCCACTTCCTGCAGTTAAAGGAAGAATGCAAATGCTCATTTCATATTTGCCAAAAACCATCTTGATCATCCCCAAGACCTTTGGGGAAAATGTGGACTGACAAAAGATGAACTTTTTGAAAAAAAATTGCATCCCATTATATTTGGTGTAAAACTAACAAAGCAGTTCATAAAAAAGATCATCATACCAACATTAAACGTTAGTATAACGGTTTGGGGCTGCTTTGTTACTTCAAGACCTAGATCACTTACTATATAAATGATCAAACCAGGAATTCTGAAGGAGAATGTCTGGTCATCAGTTTGTGCACTGAAGCCAAATCACAGATGGGTTTGACAATGATTTAAAAAAATACTAGCAAGTCCACTTCTGAATTGCTAAAAAAAAAACAGAAGTCCAGACTTAAATAAGATTGAGGTGCTTGACCTTATACATGACCTTAAACAGGCAAATCATGATTGAAAACCCTCCGCTGTGTCTGAATTAAGACAATTCTACAAAGACGAGCGAGTCAAAATTCCTCCACAGCAACATTAAGGATTCTTTCCAAATGATTGCAAATGCATGATTTATTTGTTCTGAAGGAAACTCGTATGTTTCAAAATGCTTAGTTTAAAATCCCTTGCTGTGTTTAAAAAAAGCCTTTGGGAAAATTTTGACAAGTAGCATGCACTTTGAGACGACTGCTGTTGTGATGTAGCGCTGAATATAAATTCATATAAAGATTTATAATTGAATTGAACAGAACACCTAACACTGAAATGAGGATTCAACAAACATTAAAGATTAAAAATTAAACAATTCTTCAAAGAAGAGTGGCCAAAATTCCTCCATAGCACGGTACAGTCCAGGACCAGAATAAAAGAGCTCCACAGCTATTGCCAGTTATAACAAATCCTGATTGAAGTTTTTGCTAACAAGAGGGGCACATTCAGTCGTTTGGTTACTGGGATGTTACTGGGAGGAAATCATTGTAGTACCATAGCTCTGCCCGCAAAAATGTGCCAAATGTGACATTGAAAATTAACTTGGAGCTGCTTCATTGCTATTTAACTTGACATAGTTCCTTTCTTTTGTATTTTTATTCGTCTGATCCTCTACAATATAACTGCTGAGGTTTATATGAATGAACTGAATGTGTCTCTGTCGATTATGTTGTTTTTTGCAGGGCTTTAGCAGATACAAGGCAGATAGGCAAACTGACCAGGGAGCAGTTTGGCCTCGCCATGCATCTCATCCAGCAGAAAGTCAGTAAGGGAATTGATCCTCCACAAGCCCTGACTGCTGATATGATTCCACCTTCTGAAAGAGGCACTCCACTACCGGTAAGTAGCATCATTAAAGCTGTTAAAGGTATGCTAATGTGACATATTCACATCCCCCGGCTACATGATATAGTATTGGCTGTCACAATTAACCCCTAAATTGCACCTGACCTGTTTTAATTCACAATAAAACATAAAAACAATATTTAAACTGAGTAAATATACAATTTTAAGAAACACAGAGACTTTTCACAGATGACAAATTTGTTGAGACATGCTGCTTCCATCAAAACTAAAGTGAGCTAATATTAAAATAGTATTTTCTCAGTTTAAACATTCGACATGTGTTGTTTTCTTTGTAAATAAAATGTGAGTTTATTAAATTTTCAGATAATTATATTATATTATATTATATTATATTATATTATATTATATTATATTATATACATTTTACAGTGACCCGACTTTTTCAGAGTTGGTTTTATGTAATGTTATGTAATCACAACAGTAAATTGAGACATGATGTCCCAGATGTGCTCAATTGGATTCAGGTCCTGGGAATGGGGGGTCAGTCCATAGCATCAATGCCTAAAGCCTGTTTGTTGATCAAAATTAGCTTTTGGCATCACTGTTAAGCCACGATTGTTTCTTTGGTGGGAGATAATGTAATTAAAGTCCTTCTTGTTCAAAAGGTTTTCAAAATTTTCTGTTTTGACGTGGAATAAAGCTACATTGCATGCTGTTTTACATCATCATCAGAGAACTGATGCTGTTTATACTTACTGCACCCACTGCATCCTCAAAGCCACCACATTGTGGAGGAACCCACGCACCCCTCACACACACTCTTCACCCTGCTGCCTTCTGGCAAGAGGAACCAGAGTAGCCCTCACTGCCAGACTGTTTCTTCCCCCAAGCCATCAGACTCCTGAACACTCAGTGATTGGACTGACACACACGCACACACACACACACACACACACACACACACACACACACACACACACACACACACACACACACACACACTCACTCACTCACACACTTCACCAGCTCAAGCACTTTGCACTTTATGTCGTCCCGTGTTGACTGTCTGTTATATGTAGCACCATAGTCTCTGAGAAACACTGTCTCATCCTGTACCACTGCACATGTTTGAAATGACAATAAAGCCACTTGACTTTTACATCATCATTAGAGAAGTGATGCTGATTTATACCATCATCACTTCTCTGTGGTTTCAGAGTATGTCAGGATACATTACTCCAGTGGGATCTGAGATGGCTGCTCTGTCAGAAATGAGGCGGGTGAGTCAGTTCTTCTTTTCTTCCCTGTTCTCCTCTTTTCTCAGGCTGCAAGGTGTACATATTTCCTGCTACATGTCTCATTTTGGGAGTGGTTTATTTCCGCTGGAAAATGTCTCAAACACAAATCCAAATCAAAATAAAATGGAAATGTTGTGAAGGATTAAATTGGTAAAACCAAAGACATTTACTGCTACCTGTTCTATCCTCTCTTTGCTGCTAACGTTTCTACCTCTCACCTCTTCCTCCTCTCTTAGGCCATAATGTTCAAGTTATGGGTAGGTAACATGGGCTTATAATGTACTACTGTCTAAATGCTTTCAGCTTTCACTGATTACTGGAAAGCATTTGCAAGAAGTTTTTCTCCATTTTGATACAATGCAGTAAGAGTGCCTCACACTGTAAACTGTCTTGATCATGGCAAGATTCAGGATCACTGGATGAAAAATTGGTTATTTTTTGTTCAGGATTTGTTTTAAGGAAGCATAAATCTGTTGGTGGCAGTTGTGGTCCTGCAGTAAATAACTCAATTCAGCAGTTATAGAACACTGATATTATCCACTCAGTGGAAAGTGCAAAACTAGTTGCGGTATGACAGAAAAAGTGCACTGTAGACAGATATATGATACAGTTATTTTCAAATACAATAAACTCACCAACCACTTGATTAATTACACCTGTTCATCTCTTTGATGACAGACATATAATCAGCCAATCACATGGCAGCAGCTCAGTGCGTTTAGGAATGCGGACGCTGTCAAGACGTTAAAGTTCAGCTGAGAACCAGAATGGGGAATTTAATTTACCCCGAATGTGGCATTATTTGGTATTGTTTGAGCCAAATGGGCTTGGGTATTTCAGAATCTGCCATTGTACTAATCTAATCTACTTTTCCTACACAACCACTTTTAGGATTTACAAGAAAGAAAAATAAAGAAAAAGAGAAAGTATCTAGTGAGTGTCTGTTCTGTGGCCAGAATTGGCCAACATTGGTGATGTCAGAGGAGAATGGCCAGACTAATCAAAAGGCAACAGTAACTGAGCCTACACTCACACAGGCTTACCAAAATTTGACAACACAAGACTGGAATAATGTAACCACGTCTGATGAGTCAGTCTGCGCTGATATTTGGATGGTAGGGTCAGAATTTGAAAGTATGAATCCATCCTGCCTTGTATCAGTGGTTATTGCTCACGCTTCTACCACCAGGATAACATATCATGTCACAAAGCTCTTCTAAAACTGGTTTCTTGAACATGACAGTAAGTTAAAAAGAAATTTGCATAATGACTTTGTAGCTGGCTCTGCAACTGTGTGATAGGACAGGACCAAAATCTCTGGAGTGTTTCCAAGACCTTGTTGAATCTGTACCAAAAAGAATTAAGGCAGGTCTGAACGCGAAAGAACTGAAAACAACAAACTAGAAACTAAAACTTGGAACAGGGATGGACGAGGGAAACGGGGCGCACAAGAAAACACAGCCATGTGGGAGGATGCGACAACAGGCAGAGGAAGAAAGGGGACTAAATACACAGAGAATAATGAGAGGATGGACAGAGGATAATGTGAGGATAGGAAACAGGAGGGAAACACAGCTGGAACTAATCTGATACATTGAGAGAGGGAGGAAGCAAAACTGAATACACTAAGCATATGACAAGGGACTGTCGAAATAGAACAGGAAACAAGAGACACACACAAAGACGTGGACTTGACACTGGGACTGAGGATCAAACAGACATGGAAACGTAGTCAACTGGAGAGACAGGAAGGAAACACAGAAAAAACAGACATAGGAGAGTAAATGAACATGAAAACAAGGGAGACTCGACATGAAATGTGGAATGCAAGAGAGGAACAAACCTAAAGACTAGAACTATAAATATAACCTTTGCAGGACTAGAAATGCAAATGATAAAACTAGAAACCTAAACAATGCCAGAAAAAGCCTAAGAAACAGAAATGCTGGGTCATGGACCCAGCGCCATGACAGGTCCAGTCAGAAAGATTTTTAATAGAAGAAATGCCAATCATATTTTTGCAATGAAGACAGGAGATGTGTATTCTTTTTTTATAATATTCGATCGAAAGCTCATTTGGTTGTGAAATGCTTGTGATTAGACAACACAAATATCTTCCACTCAACATGTAACCATAGCAAGGGTAGCATGGTGGCGCAGTGGTTAGCATTGTTTCTTCACAGCAAGAAAGTACGGGGTTCCTCCCAAAAACCAAATGCAGTTAGTGCGAATGGGAACACGGATGGTTGTCTGTCTCTGTGTTAGCTTGGTGACAGACTGGCCTCCTGTCCAGGGTGTACCCAGGATGTAACCTGCTTCTCACGGGGTACATCCTGCATATATTCATTATGTCCTAATGCAGGCACTCTAAACCTTAATGCTTCAACAATATTACTTTCCAGAGTCCCTCCTTAAGATTTTTCATTGTGGTTTTAATCAAAGGCAAACATAAATGGCAGACAGCGTGGAGAATATTTATCAGAATTCAACTGGTAGAATTCAGTTAAGTGGTATAATAACTGTAATAAAAACAAAGACAACACAATGCTTCTGAGATGCATTTTTTTCCCGTTATAGGTTACAGATGTAAAATTATTGCAGAATCGTCATATTTTTATTGCAAGTATCATATCATTATAGTATAATTAAGTTACTCTACAATTCTTAAACGTAGTGTTGAAAATACTGGAAGCTTGTTGAAGACCAGTATAGATTTTTTAAGGTGAGGTGATGATAAAATTGAGAAGTCCTGAATCTTTCCTGTCCTTTGCAGGCTGTCATTGGTGGTGACACCTCCCTCACATGTTGGTGATAGACATAGCCCCACCTCTGTGCTGCTCCTCTTCTTGACCTCCAGTTTTTCTCCTATCTGTTTTTTACCTCTTTCTCCTTCCATTGGCCTATTCTGCCATGGCTCATTTGGTGGCATTTCATCATCCTACTTCATCAAGTATGTTGAGAAAACTTGACCGTCTCTTATTCTGTCCTTTTTGCTGTTTTTTACAGGACAGCTCTAGTTCAGTGGGTTCAGGAGAGTTCACTGGCATCAAGGAGTTGGATGACATCAGCCAGGAGATAGCTCAGTTGCAAAGGTAACAAACAGGGTCCTTAACAGTACTCAACCGTTGGCTCCATCACTAACCCACTGTTAACATTAACATCAAGACTCAATTCATTTCAGTTTCATCAATTTGTATAATCATAATAACCCCTTTCTGTCACTGCACTACCTGTCAAAGGGACAAGACATGTCTCAACTATATGTTTATGCAGTAGCGTTCTCAGTTACTTTTATTGTGGCCATTTTAAAAATTTTAACCATCAAGGAATACATCAAGGAAAGGAGTTAACAATTGGGAACATAGATTGCTATAACCCACAGTCAGGGCTTGCTAAATGGTTTCAATTAGGTTTTAAAATTTTCTCAAGAAAATTAGATCAATTAGTTAAACAATAAAGAATAAATGATTGTCATTAAACCGATATTCCCATTTAAAAAAAGGAATTGAAAGTGCATTTGGTTCCTAGTGTTTGCTTTTACAGCCAATAACAGAACAGTTTGTGTGTTTTATTGTACAATGATAGAATAAAAGCTTAAAGGAAACATTCTCATGCACTTCACATGTACAGTGTTGTTGAAAGGTATTTGCCTCTTTCCTATTTTCTTCATCTTTTGAATTTTTTTACACTTACATGCTTCAGGTTATAAAACAAGTTTTAATATTAGAAAAAGATTGCATGAGTAAACACAAAATGCAGTTTTTATCCCCAAGCTGTAAAAGGCTGATCACGCCTTGTTTTCACCTCACCTGCACCCACATTTGTGAATGTACGAACTTAAGAATGAGGTGGCCAGTTACTAAAAATCTCGAACAGGTTCAGAGACCTTGACTTTAAGGTCAAGACGTCAAAGGTCAGTGTCTCTGAAAATCACCAGATATTTTCAAATCTGTACAGATGCATCTACTAGGAGGGTGAGCGGTACCACTGCCAGTAGTTTCAAATGATAATTTCGTCTATTAAAGGAAAAAATCCAAAGCTGCATAAGAAAGTAACTGCCCATCATCATTTAAAAATTGCATTTTGTGTTTACTCTTTTATCTTTGTCTAATAAAAAGGTTGTTTCATGATCTGAAAGATGCAAGTGCCAAATAGGATGGAGGCATGCATTACATACTCGCAGACTACATTCTTAGTCTCTTTAGACTGTTTTCCATCTGTATGTATATTTGTGTCAAAGGTCACCTCCGAGAAAAAACATAATGAAAGTCAAGTTTCACAGGTCACTTGTGCAAATAAACCCGTTGCTAATAAATGTATCAATTTGTGCATGTAGTACTCAGCAGCCATGTGCAGAAAGAAGCCATCACGCATGTGAGTGTCTGCTTTGCAATTTTTGCAGCACATTTACACTCTCGCAGGTAACTATTTGCTCAAAGCTGAATTACTTTTGCTTAACTCAACCTCACTTTTGACAGTTTGGAAGGCAGAACCCAAAGGAAGGGGGTCCTGATGTGACTCGTTACTTAACAAGCAGTAAACTTGTTCAGTTTACGGCATCAAAACAAGTTACACTGTGGCAACAACATGCACCACATTACCAAAAGTATTCTTTCACCCATCCAGTTCAGGTGTTCCAATCACTTCCATGTGTTTACAGTCAGCCACCTAGATATACAGATGGTTTTTATGAGCATTTGTGAAAGGTTTGCTCTCAGGAGCTTAGTGAATTTGGATGCTAACTGTGTCCAGTCCACTTGTGAAATCTCCTTGCTACTAAATACTCCACAGTCAGTGTTATTATAACAAAGTGGAGGCAGTTGGGAATGAATACAACTCAGGCACGAAGTGGTAGGCCACGTAAAATCCCAGTGGATGCTGAGGCACTTAGTGGGCAGAGGTCACCACCTTTCTACAGAGTCAATCACTACATTCCTCTAAATTTCATGCAGCCTTCAAATTGCATCAAGCCAGTCTTTGAAATGGACAGGGAAAGAGGTGTGACATGTGACATGTGGTATTTATACAACAAAATGTGACAGTACTAAGCAAGTTTGTGTAAACATGGAAACAGGAATGAAACTTGTGTGAATGTTTTATGTGACAAATAACATGAATAAACTGGCTAGCAAAATTCACAGAGCCTACATGCTGATTGATCTTTTTACAGTTGTGGAAGAAGTTTCCGATCATAGATCCTGTAATTGTACAAGAAGAAATACTGTGAAAATAAACTTTTACTAAAGTAGAAGTACAACTGTTTTACATTAAAATAGCCTTTAAAGGCTAAATAATGGTGAAGTTATTTGTTTTTGTTTGTTTTCCCTAAAGGTGTATAATACAGTAAAATATACTAATGGGACAGGAGTGCAGAATGTTCTGAGATCACCTTGTAGTCCTAGGGTTTTTAAGATGACCTAAGCATTTAAAGTAATCCAGTGACAGTTTTCATTTTTTTCACTGCTTCATAGCAAAATATAACTGTAATAATAAATAATTTGGTTTAAACCAGTAAACAGAACCTGTCCATTACTGAGACTGTGATATTATTGATTTGAAAGTGACCAGTCATATTAAGGCCCCTCATTCTTAGGGCCCTGCCTACCAAACTGTCAATTTAGGTTCAAGTGAGCAAGTCTCTGCTTTTCTTTAAGGGTAGAGATTCATGAGACCATGAATTTGCTGTAGTGCTTGCCAAGCAGACACTCTTATGCGCAATGGTTTCTTTGTGCATGTGGCTGCTGATATCTATGCAGATGGGTTGTTGAATTTTCTTCCCAGTGAATACCTCTAAAATGAAATAATTTGCTTGTGATTATGTTTTCCCTCACGTGTGACTTTTGACATAAATATAATTACATAGATCTGTTCATTAGTTCAACCACCCACTTATCACCTATCTACTTATCCATCCATCCATCCATCCATCTACCCATCCACCCACTTAGCCACCCAGTCAGCCAAACACACAGCTATCCACTCTTTGTTTGTTGCATGTATTTTATCAAATTTTTGTTTGTTCACTACTTATTCACTATGCTGCGTCAGCACTCTTGCCTATACCCAGTGGAATACTCTCAGGTAAACAAACTGGCTACTTATTACTGAATATACCAAAATGGACTTTCATTCTATCAAATGACAGAGTGAGAAGTGTCTAACTTAAGTTTTTATTGTGTAATGTGTATATACTGCTCAAAAACATTAAAACCCTCCACAGAATATAGCATTAATGGAGTGTTAATGGAAATTAATTACAGGTGCACTAGAGGGGCAACAATAAGACAACTGGCAAAACAGGAGTGGTTTTACAGGTGGAGGCCATTGAGATTTTTTTTCTTCTTATGTTTTCTGACTGTTTTTTCACTAGTTTTGCGTTTGCCTAGGGTCAGGGTCACAACTGGTAGCATAGGCGATACCTGGTCACTATAGAGGTTTCACAGGTAGTCCAACTCCTTAAATAAGGCATACCAAAATGAGCCATTCTCAGAAGGTTTGCTATGTTTCCCAGCACAGTTTCAAAAACTGGAGCCCGAAGAGCATTTGCCAGAGAATACCAGAATTGCAGGTTCACCACCGTTGTTGGATGTTTTTCACAGATGTGAGCAGGTTTAGTTTAGTTTAGTAGTAGTTTAACGATGGAATGGGGAGTCATATTCAATTCAGTTTGATTCGATTTTATTTATGTAGTGCCAAATCACAACAAAAGTTGCCTTAAGATGCCTTATATTGTAAAATAAGTACCCTAAATTAATGTAAAGTAAACAGAGAAAACCCCAACAATGACACCCTGTTAGCAAGCACTTTGGGAAGGGAAGATTCAGGGTCACGTGATCTAGCTTTAACTGTGTTCTTTATCAAAAAGGAAAGTTTTAAGCCTTATATTAAAAATAGTGAGGATGTATTCCTACCAACGTTTTGTCATGTCCCAAGGAGTCCCATAGGAATGTGAAAGGTAACCTTCAACCTCCCAATGATATGCAGAAGCTTGTGGATGGAATCCAATAGAATGAGGCCATGTATTCCAGCCCTAACCCTAACCCTAACCGTAATCCTAAACCTAACTAAAACCTTATCCCTAACCTTAACCACAGTCTTAATGTATTAGATAGTGTTTTCCAAAGCGATTAATGATGAGAAAGTAAAATGAAATGTACATGTGTAGGTTCATTCCAAACAGTTCTCGTGTTTCCTGACGTTTCCGAACACGTAACATATACCGTAGACGCGTTGGGTGGCTGAAAGCGAAACATACCGACCATTTGCCACATGGCCTAATATGTTAGGCTTTAGGGTGAGAATGTGTTGGAATCTAAACTGGAAGCTGGTTCCACAGAAGAGGGGCCTGAAAGCTGAAGGCTCTGCCTCTCATTCTACATTTAAATACTCTAGAAAGCCTGGAAGTCTAAGCACGAAATCCATCCATGGAGGGACGCATAGACCTCTACAGGCTAGGCAGCAGCACCCTGACTGCCATTAGTTATCGGGAGAAATCCTTAGTCTGACCCATTGTCAGACGTGGTGTAGTGGGTCCTTGGCTTCTCTTGGTACCTGACAATGCCCGGCCGCATGTACCGAGAGTCTGCAGGCAGCTCCTGGAGGATGAAGGAACTGATACTATTTAGTGGCTCCCACATTTGCCTGACTGGAATCCAGCAGGTGACTTCTGAGACATTATATTTAAGTCTGTCCTATACTCCCAGACTACAACTCAGACTATCCAGGAGCTCAGTGATCAAGATCTGGGAGGAAATACCCCACCATTGGTCATCTTATTGGGAGCATGTCCTGACATTGTCAGACATGGATACAAGCACACGGGGGTCATACAAAATACTCATTTAAGTAGCAGCATTATTTTTTTCCCATTTCCAATCTGATGTTTTTTCAAAATGTTCCTTTGATTATTTTTTAGACACTTTATATGTAATTATTTCTATCAGCCTTGATACCTGAGGACCAGAATACACAGGTTGCTCTGGATTCTGTCAAACCTCCAGTGGTCATAAACTACCTAGTACATCTGTCATATGTGTGCAGTAAATTTCTTTTTCTTTACACTGCAAGACTCGAATAACACCTGCTACAACAGGGAGAAGTTAACTGACCTCTAAAAGTTTAAGCAGCAAAATATTAGATTGTTCTATATTAGAACACAGGATTTTTTTTTAAATTGGCACCAGTGAAATACACTTTTCATTTATTTATTCTTATTCTGTAATAATTGTATATATGTTATAAAACTTTAAACTAAACATCTCTGTGTTTGTGTGAATGTTTGTGGTTTTGTACAGGGAAAAGTACACTCTTGAGCAGGACATCAGGGAAGCAGAGGAAGCCATCAGACATAAGAGTGCCGAGGTGCAGGTGAGCACAGTTTGTTTATTGTCAGTTGGTAGCAACTGGATGTGAACTCAACATAAAAGTGAGACACTCTGTCCTTATTTCTATTTGTTCAGCTACTTAACACTGAACTATGAAACATTCAAGGATAAAAAAGGCACCTAACTAAAGGAACCAATTTTAAATTGTATCTGTACATAGATTTATCCATTTCCCGTTGAAGAGCTGTGAGCTTCTCCAAGATCGTTCCCGCATTTCGTTCATTATGAACAGTCTGAGTGCTTACAGCCCTCCCCAGCGCTTCAATCATCTCAGCCAGCCTTGGCGGCTTTTGAACAGTTGTAACTGCTTTTTTCAGTTTCCAATAAGCCAGGACCCAGTTATCACGGTTCCGAATAGGTAGATGGCTTCTATGTCCTCAATAGACAGTCCCACCAGGCACACGACGCCTGGTCCCTCCAGGACACTGGGGCTCTGCCCAACCCAGGCTTCTCGTCGAGAAGAGAATGTCAACTGCATTAGGGGAACACTTGATCAAATCAGTAACTCTTCTGTGCTTTAGAGAGTAGGAATGAGACAGAGAGGCTTTCTGAGGCTTAAAGTTAGAGAAAAAAGGACAACAAAGCCAAGCAGGAAAGATAAGGGAGGGAGAGGAGAGGAAGATGCCTCCATCAAGAACCAAAAGAGAACTTCCAAAGAGTTTTGGTTGGTCTTTCAAGGAGCTGGAGAGCTATTCATGAAGACTACTTCAGGAAAAATAAATCACAAGAAAGGTTACTTAAAAGAGTTCAGGCTGTGTGCATGTTTCATTACATCCCTGCAACTGTGTCCCATTTTTCTAGAAATAAAATAAAGAAATGCGACGGGGCTTAAGACTTTCGCACAGTACATTAGTCCATTAAGTAGCCTGGCTGTACTTGATAACGAATACTGACACCCGAGTGTCCTTAATTTATTGTCTATAAGGAAATGCAGAATGACCTGGACAGAGAGACAACAAGCCTGCAGGAGTTAGAAGCTCAGAAACAAGATGCCCAAGACCGCCTGGAGGAGATGGACCAGCAGAAACACAAATTAGAAGACATGTTGAATGAAGTCCGGATAAAGTGCCAGGAAGAGTCTCAGATGGTAAGGTAGAGAGGAGTAGGCTGATAATGTAGAAGTTTACCCTTTGTGGAGTACTGCCTTAGTTATTATACAGTGATCACAGAATCAAAATACCTGAACATGTATTAAATTTCTAATATGCTGTTTTCAGTGTATTGTTTGTTTAAGCCAAAATTACCTTGAGATAACTAGCATGATGCTAAATAGAAAAAAAAGAAGAAATCAAGCTATCTTTTGACATATTGACGTAAAATATTAAGCAGGTTATAACTTCTGACCCAATCCTTTATGCCACTGTTTTCTTCGTTCAGATCTCAAGCCTCCAGACTCAAATCCACTCCCAGGAGTCAGACTTGCTAAACCAGGAAGAAGAGTTGAGCCGGGCCAAGGCTGACCTGGGCCGGCTGCAACAAGAGGAGAATCAGCTGGAGCAAAGCCTGGCTGCAGGGAAGATTCAACTAGAGACGATCATTAAGTCTCTGAAAGCGACCCAGGATGAGATCAACCAGGTAGGGCACAGGTCCTGTTGGTGTGTGTCTAAAAAATGTCAACAGGGGGCACCACTAAAATATATAATCCATTTCTTTATCTTTTCAATGAATTCAGAGGAACCAAATGTGTATGTTTGTCTCAGCTGGTGTGGTGTGGCGTGTCTTCTGTTTCCTGCCAGCCACTAACACACACACACTAACACACACACACAATAGTGTAGTTTTTATTATTGTTTCATAACATTCACAAGTTGATGTTGAATTCAATTCTTGTATTATATTTGTACAGTTTCAGTGGAAACATTTTTTTGCTCTAAGCAGTCTTTTTTAATGCTATGCCAAAAAACATTACTTGAGCATTATTGTGCATACTTCTGTGTTTGTGTGTGTGCGTGTGTATAACAGACAACGCCTTTCATCTTGGCCATACCTTCTTCTAATGAGGAAAACATATTTAAAAGGCAAAACATTTTTTTGAAACTAGCTTAAAGAAACAGATCAGTGTTTCCTTGAAGCAAACTTTCAGTCATTTCTATTCATTCTAAATTACCTTATGTTAATGCATGTGTTATACCAGTGTCACACTAGCCCAGTGTCACTGGAAATGTTCTTCTTTTTAACAGTTTGCTTGTATGTGTACCCTGCAGGCTCGCAGCAAGCTGTCCCAGATTCAGGACAGTCAACAGGAAGTGTCTAAAAGCATTGAGCAGTACAACAGCACCTTGAATGGAAACCATGGAGGCAGCATGACCAACTTGGCTGACATGAGTGAAGGCTTCAGTGACCGAGAGAATGGAGGATTTCCAGCCATGGTGAGAGCAGTACAGGTCAGGATCTTTGATAGAGGTGTGCTTTTATTTTCCAATGTGCTGGGTAGCATTTATTAAGGTCACAGGTTTTAGTGTTATAATTCTGGGTGGACCTGGTGCTCCTTTGTTCTGCCTGATCGTTGTTAGCTTTTCATTATTCTGATTTCTTTTTACTTCATCTTGTATTTAAGCGAAGTTCATTCATGTGCCTCCTTAAATTTTAGATGACCTTCTACTAAATGCGTATGCAACGAGAATTGCTACCTTGTTTTTGACAACCAAAGATACAGCTTGTGTGAGAGAATGCACAAAGCTGCAGTGAATCTGATCCCATAAATATATATGCTGTGATATATGCTAACATTACTCATATAAATACAACAAACGAAATAAAATCTATGCATATGATAGTGTATAGAAATATCAATGTTGTGTTCGTCCACAGTAGAAGAGATTATAAAAGCTTCTGTTCTCTGTCTCTTTCTTTGGCTTTTAAACAGGAGGACCCGTTCAAAGTGAAACCATCTGTGTTTAACAGTCAACCTCAAGGGCTTCCCACTGACCCCTTCCAGTCTGAAGACCCCTTCAAAACGGACCCATTCAAAGGTTGTCATCCCCCTTAACTTTCACTGCACCACCATCTCTCAGTGTTCCTCTTAGTCTTTTAATCTATAAGGTTCATTCCTCTCCTCTGCTATCCTCTCCTCTCCTTACTGCACTGCATGTTGGGAGCATGGGTGAGTGAGTGTCTATAGACTGATTGATGAGTGTGTGGAGCTATGAAGTTTGGGATGTTTGAGCTGCTGTTTTTTTATTTATTTATTTAGACACCGAAGAAAGGTAATAGAAGCTTTTTACATCAATTTGTGAGTTTATCAAAAATAACTATTTAATTGTTTGCTTTCTATGAGCCATGACATCCCACTTTAGTAAATTACGTGTAATATGTTGTGGCACTATTTCTGTTGGTTGCTGCAGAACAGATTGGACATGAAAATATCATTTGTGGCTCCCGAATGAACAAAGCTATTCAATGTGTAGTTTACCTGTTGGTGGAGAGATGTGGTTTTGGGTGACTTTTGTGGCCATCTTCCCATTCTTTTTATCCTGGAGGTGGATCACTCTGTCTGGTATCCCCTCCTTCATTGTGAAGGAACTGGCATTTTATATTGTAAGGTGTACCCTTACAGACATCTGACTACAACACATAAACCTGTTTTAAGATAGGCATTTATGTATTGGAGTGACCCATTACAATATTTTTTAAAGTTAAGTAAGACAATGGTTTATACACTATGTAAAACTGGATAACGTTTGACTATGGTGATGTTGGCCTACATTACAAAAGTTCATCCAGCCCTCAGAAACAACCAGTTGTGAACATGTGTACAGGTGATACAGAATCTGTCTCTCTGAAAACGGATTTGATAAATGATGTTGTTTGAAAGGTATAAATGTTAAACATGAAAATAGATTGTTGAAAATAGACTTTCTACAAGGTTTAGGAGTGTGTTTATGGGAACTTTTGACTATTCTTCCAGAAGGGCATTTGTGAAGTCAGACACTTGCGTTGGATGAAAAGTTCTTCTGAAAAGCAACCCCACCCAAATCCCCCCTTAAACA
>VUQR01012382.1:16540-30566 GCA_015108515.1 Hemichromis elongatus
TGAAACATTTTCTTCAAAAACCTGATTTTAACATGGCACATGAATACAATGAGAGGGTTTTTAATTGCTGGATCTTGTGGATCTGGATCTATTAAAAACACTGAAATTTCTAAAATGAAATCCAGCAAGCAGTTCAATTTAAAATAGCTGATTTTTCTCCTTTGAATATTTATCTATTGCTCTTTAAGATGACAGATAATATTTATTATATATACAATTATTTGATGGAATTATCTATTAAATATTCTTACTTACTAAAATAATTCATAGCTCCAGCCCTAGTAAGTGATCTCATCCCTTCTATGTGCTCCTCTTCTCTACTCCTCTAACTGTGTTTACTGCTTTATGTTTATTAAGTTGTCTTTCCTTCAAGTAGCTTATATTTTCCAGCTCGAGTTAATTTTTGACTGTCTCTTGTCTTCCTGCCTTTCTCTCTTTGCTTGATTCCTCTCCTGTAGGTGACCCCTTTCAGAATGATCCTTTTGCAAAGCAGCCGTCAGTATCCACAGGTATTTACTTCAGGGAAGAAAGATCAATCATTTTTCTTTTTTGAGAGGTAATTTAATCATGGGGCAGAAAGTAAACCGTAATATTTTATCACTTAAAATGTTGCATCAAAAGTGTTATACCCACTACATCAAACAGGTTTATCGTCTACTAGGATGCATGCATGTTTTTTTCCTTAAATTAAAATAGTTCCCTCAGAATATACCTTACAAATGTATCATGTAGCATATTTTTAAAATCAGTCTTTTTACAATCCCATGTGTGTATTTTTGAAATATTAAATGGACTTTTGAGTAGACACTTTTCTACTTAGCTTGACTTCTCAAAGCACAAGCCACATATAAGCACTCTTTTGGCTTTTGGGGGTTTTAAACATAGAGAGACTACCTTAATAAAAAATGTATATCTATATATAAAACAACCTCCCAGCTCATTGATTATATTGACTTACTGAGAGCTCATTCAAAGTACTTCAAACTATTGTGTTTATTTGACCTTTTGGTTTGATGTTTTTACTATACCTATCTGCTGATGCTTTTCTTTCCACTTGGCTAGACTTAGCCATACAGTGGGTTTAATAACATATTTGAGCCCTGTAGTTACAAAAGAATGAAAACTCTCTAATCTTTATTCAGAAGCAGAATCAGAGAGGCTCCTGGAGGGAAAATTGAGTTGTTATAGCAGCAAACATCAAGCACTCATATAAAATGAGTAAAGAATCAGAGATATTGATACATAAATATAGAGGTATAGGTATAAATATAAATATAGATATAAATATAAAAGGACAAGTAAATGTGCAAATTGTGGTTTTGTTTTAATAGACATTTAGAATATCAGTCAATACTCCAGGGGAAAAAAAACATTATGCAAAAGTTATAAATTGTTTTGTATGAGTCATTGAGTGAAATAAGTATTTGATCCCAAAGCAAAACATGACTTACTACTCTTTCAATGATGAGAGGATGGAGGTCAGGAGACCTTAATGTATTTCTTCTGTAACCATCCCTTTGTCTAATAATGTTGGAAGACCCATCTGCAGTGTTCCATCTGAGGAAAGGAGCTACATGGCCTTGTCCACTGTGGTGAAGTCCTGTGGCCTTAAGACAGAAACAACCTCAAAGCACAATGTTTCCAACTCCATGGGGATGGTGTTCTATGGGTCATACTGAGTAGGCCTTCAATCCATTACATTGTGGGGTGACACCAGAGGTGTTTTTGGAGACTGAGTTCCCAATTGCCTTCAGATCATTAAGAAGCTCCTCCCATGCAGTTTTGGGCTGATCCACTACCTGCCTCATCCTCACCCCATGAGGCAACATATTGCATGAAGCTCCAGACTGAGGGCAGTTGATGGTCATCTTGTGTTTCATGCATTTCCAAATAATCACGTCAACAGCTTTCAGCTTCTCTCCAAACTTCATCTGGTTGTCCATTCCAGGGTTATGCAAGTTTTCAGTCTTGTTCATATCATCCTCATTGGTCATTGGTCTTTCCCATGATAGTGGCGAGGTTTGATTGATTTGAAAGAAAGAAGAAAATCTGAGGGAGGCAGAACTCTGGTTGGGTTGTAGGGAATCGACATGCATAACAACAATTTTTATGTAACACTTGATAAATGGACTTGTTCTTATATAGTGCTTTATACAAACTCTGATGAGCATATTTTAGAGCAACTTGGGGTTAAGTGTTTTTCCCAAGGACACTTTAGCAAATTTTAAAATTCAGCAGGAGAACAATTAATTATTTCCTTCACTGTATCTTTATCTCTTAAATCACACCAACTCACGTCTGGGATTTTTTTATCTCCAGGCTGTCTCTGATTAAAATGACATTTTCTGTTCATACAAAAGCTCTGACTAAATGCTTAATTTTATGTTTGCTATAGTTACAAAGGTCCATCGCAAAGGTACATATTACACTGTATTAGACGAGGTACATGTGTGGACAGCTGACCAATGAAATCACTGCTATCTGTTGTAGATATGATGTGATACATACGATACTGGAAAAACAGGAAGTTTTGTCATTTAATTGTTTATCTATTACTTAACTATGATTTTTTATCAATAGAAAAGGCTTTAAAATTTATGAAAATACAGTTAAAAATCAGAAATATAAGCACTCATTGCCACTGTGGTAGCTGGCCAGTACGACAGGTCTCGCTTTTTTTCTCAGTTTCACTGTGCAGCAGAGAACCTGCAAGTGGCCAAGACCGTCAAACACCACCTGCCCATGTTCCCAGATTTTGACTCTCCGTTAAGTGGCTACTTAAATCACTGTGCCCGGCTCTGCACTGTATCTGGAGCTGGATGGTGCTAATGGAAGCTGCCATAGTTAATTCGCCACGTACGGAAATATCAGTGGTGTACCCATCTGACAGCAAGTGTGTAGCTGACCCCTCGACCCTTCTGTCTGAACACTGCAGATTGTGCATGTTTCAGTAGCACAAAATTTATAGTGAGGGCTCGGCTAAAAAGTCCTGCAGCGTAAACACTTTCTCCAGTTGAACGATGCACCCTGTCAGGCCTGTGACGTGTCCTTCTGCCTTGCTGTGGAGAGGAACTATTGTGTGGCATCTTATTGTGACACTTAAATTTTGTAAATAGTTGAAAATAGTTGTGCAAAAAGGGCAAGTTAAACAGGTTTTATAGGTGAAATATAAAGGTAAAATCAAAAGTAGTCTCAGTTCATGCTATTGCGGTTTTTATTTGTCTTTAAGAACCAATCTTGTTCCACCTGAACCTGGAGCTAAATCTTCTCTCCTCTGTTTGTGCTATATTGACCGCAGTAGGAATGTGTGTTTATGTTTCCAGTCTATTACTAATCCAGTACATCTTTGTCTAAATTATATCCTATACCTGTATATGTTGTACCATATGCATATGTCTCTGATCAATGAAAGTTTTCCGAAACAGGGTTAAGTAGCTTAAGTTGATTTCTGCTGTAGATCCATTTGGAGGAGACCCCTTCAAAGAGACGGATCCATTCAAGGCTTCATCAGAAGACTTTTTCAAGAAAACCACAAAGATGGATCCCTTCTCCACACCAGACCCTTTCAGTAAAAGTGCCACTTTACCCTCCAAGGTACTTGTTGAGAACCAAAGGTGGATTTGTAATGTATATCTGATTATACCAAGAATGGATCAGAATGTTTAGTTTGCTCCCTCTGTTACTGTTTTTGTGTTAAGTCTCAGTTTTTTGCAATCATCAATACAAACAGAATAATTTACATTAATTTATATTTTCATTTAGATTGAAGGTTGCCATAAGAGCCTCAGAGATTTCTGGTTGAGTGGAACTGCTATAGAGTTTACTCAAGCATTATAAAAAACAGAAAGAGAATAATTCTTCATGCATAAACAAGTACATGAAAACCCTCTCAATAAATATTGTAGTTAGAATACCTTTTCAATTAACATTGTATTCTTTTGTATTTATTTGTCTTTTATGCTTTATATAGCAACCCACTAACTTCACAAGCAGTGACCCGTTTTCTTCAAGCCATCAAAAACCTAAAGGATCAGGTATGATTTAATACTTCGTCCTCAATAACTGTGTAGTTATGCAGTTTTTGTAACCGGAGAATAAACTTGTTATTCTTTGTGCTGTATAAAACCAAAAAAGGAAAGTTTTGGCCAGGTACATTGTACAGCAGACTTCAGCCCTTATTTGAGTTTAGCTCGGAGTCAGTTTTGTAATTCTTTTCCGTTTAGTGTTTGTTTTTGACATAAACGTGGTTTAACAAACCTAAGTCTACTTAATAACTCAGATTTAACCCCACTGATTAATGACCATGAATACCATTAACAGAGGGTTAAAAATGGCAGCAATCAGAGCATTGTAAGATGGGGAAAGATGTACCCTTAGGCCCCCTCCTCAATTCAGACATGGTCTTTCCCTTTTCACGTAAATGACCTCCTTGACTTTACGCTCACACCAGCGTTCCTCCCTGTGCAGGATGTGTACATCCTCATCACTGAAAGAGTGTCCACTGGCCTGAAGTTGTGAATAGACTGCAGAGTCCTGGCCTGACAAGTTAGCTCTTCTGAGCTGTGCCATCCACTTAGCCTGAGGTTGTTTGGCTTTAAAATCCACAGAGACGCTGTGTTTAGATATTATGCGTCTTAACCATTCCAATACTCCTGACACATAAGGGATCACTAAGGGTTTTTGCTTAGGCAGCAATTTTCCTTCTTTTCTCCTGGATCGCTGGGAGCTGTCCGTAGGTACCTTCCCAGCTTTGACAAATGTCCAGCTGAGATAACCACATTTACTCAGGGCCTTCTTGACGTGATGTTCTGCTTCCCTGGACGCTGTGTCTGTGGGGATGGTGTTCGCTCTGTGTTGTAGCGTCCTGATGTCACGCAGCCACGATGATGAGAGTCAACCCTTGAATACTGATCTGTATGCATTGGTTTACAGTACACATCAGCTGTTATTGTCCTATCTCTGAATCGAGGATGGGCCCTAAGGGTACATTTTTCCCCATCTTAAAGTGCTGTGATTGCAGCCATTCCCCAACTGTGAATGTTACTCATGACCACTGATCAATTGTGGTTGATCAATGGTCATGACAAATCATATTAATGATCATGCTCATCCAGGCTGAAGTCTGGAGGTGACTGACACCCATTTAAGAACATTTCTGTTCGTTGCCTTCTTATTATACATATGTGTGTGTGTCATTTTTGATTTTTGTTAGTAATTTTATTTGGATTTAATTCTGAACTCTGAAGTCTCATTAGAGACAGAATTCATCCTGCGTCTTCACATTATGAGTAAAGCCTAGTGACTAATTCCACTCACAGTCTACCTATGCAGACCTATATGAAGGTTATATATTTTTTAGAATGCTTGAGTTTCTGTAGGGTTTACATTTTCAGATAAACATTTTGTATTCATATTTATGAAAATTCCTGTTGATAGTACAGGTTGAGAACAAAACAGATTGATCTAGGAGGTAGGTGACTGGGAGGCATATTTCCGTGTAACCATTTTAATTAAACCTGAAAATCTGCACTGTAAAAACAGCATGATTTCTTTATTCTTCATTCTCTGTATCTTAACAAAGCAATTTAATCTTATCATGGCTTTGACAAAAAAGAGGGCAAAGGTAGTTGATGTAAACTGAAAAATTTTATAACAGTGTGAACAGTATCCTGGCTGATACCGAAAGTTTGGAAAATATGTGATCCCAGCCCTACCTAATACTTTCAGGTACATTGAGATTGTTGATATAAATTCAGTGTAACTGTGTCACTTTCAGACCTCTTTGGCACATTGGACCCCTTTGGCAGCAGTTCATTCAACAGCAGTAACACTTCTGTTGGATTTGCAGACTTCAGCCACATGTCGAAGTCCAGAGACCCTTTTGAAGGAAGGGCCACCTGGCTTCCAGAATACCAGAAGGTATGGGACGTGAACCTCATCTTTCTACGAAAGATATCCAAAACTCACTCATCACATGGGCTGTGAAAATAAAACATATTAACAAAAATAAATCAATCACTTAAACCATTACTGTAATGCTGTATTGTGATGGTAATAGTGAATGTAATTTTTTAAATTGATACCTTAGGTGCAGCTACAACAAATCTCAGACGAGTTTCAGTTTCGGCAATGGTCAAGTTTTCTGAAAATCTTATGAATGTGATAACTCAAGAAGGAAGCAGCTTAAGATTTTTAAATTGATACCATAAGTGTGTCTACTAGGAGGCTGAGGGGTTGCACTGGTGGCTGCTTTTTTTAAAATTATTTTTAGTGACGGTTTTTGTAAACTTAGTTGATAAATTAAACGGTACTGCGCTCCTGCTTGTGGGTGTTGGCTCTCTCCTGTTCCTGTTATAATGACAGTGCTGTTTGCTTTATCCAGAGCACACTCTCTATTGATTCATCCACTAATTATATTCACAGTCTTCACTCGCAGTGTATTTGGGATTTGCTAGCTTAGCTCGTAGCCAACTCTAGCACTAGCAGCATGCCCTTCTCACTTGTTCCTCTTGCACTCTCCTGCTCTGTGTGTCAGATGTTTAGTTACTCATCTGCCTCCTTTCTTAATGACAATACCTTTGAAAAAAAGCAGGCTGTTTGCAGCTCTTTTCCCCACACCTGCCTAGGGAGAAATTCTGCCGATTCTGTTTTGACACATCTGAAGCTAGATACACCTGCAACCATAGTGAATTGTGTATGGGGGGATTGGGATCTTCCAATCCAGGTGGTAAATGAACCAAAGACCCAGACAGAGTTTGAATTTATTTGAAAGCCCGATGCTTTGCCTTTTCCACATCGTCTGTCTGATTTGAGTTGTGCGATTGGATGACTATATCAACTAGTTTTTAAAAGGGTGATTTATTTATTTATTTGCTTATGAGTATGTTTGCGAATAATATCAATAATATCAGAGCTAATAGAAGCAGTCATCAGAAAAAAAAGAATAGCACTTTTTTAGCAGCACCCTCTTTCATCAGCGAGCAAATGCACCCTCCTCAGAGTGCGCCCAAATGCAGCGATTCATTTACTCAAAGTTATAACACAAAGAAAGAAAGGCAGTAGCCTCAAAAAAAAATTCGGATGGATGCGTGAATATATCGCTATTGGAATTAGGATTATAGGTTGGAAAATGTTTACATATCGCCTAACCTTAAATGGGTACCTATCGCCGCTCATTGATCTTCGATCAGTGGTTGTTGATCAATGCTCATGACAATTTGCATATTAATGATCAAGGAACTGACCTCACAGCCCATTGTTCATTCATTAGGCTAGTTTCAGTTATTGTGCAAAGGTACTAGGAAAATTCAAATCAGACTGAGGAAGACTCTTGGATGAGTGACGAAATTTTTCTCCAACTGAAAACAGTACGTCCAGATGAACAGAATCAGCTTCTTGGGATTTCCTTACCTGGATGATTGAGCATTCATCAAGACATAATTCTTCCAGTGTTATCTTTATCAATGACATGTGCTAACACAGTGCCGACCAGATACCTGAATGCTAATCCCACAGAGGTTGATTATCTTGTTATTAATTTTACTCCTTTAGTAAACTACAACACGGTTTCCCTTCAGCACTGCATCCAGGCTGATAAAACTTCAGAGCGCTGTCGAGCCAAGCACTTTTTAACTTTAACTGGTAATGACTTGATGAATTTCTTCAGAAATAAAATTTCAACCATTAGAGGAAAAGATTATTCATAAACATCTTAAAGACGTGACATTATGTACAGCTACTTTAAGTACTATTGATATCGAGACTGCAGTAGCCAGTAACATCAGAAGGCGTAGTATACATTTTCACTGTTATTCAGATGACACCCAACTTTATCTATCCATGAAGCCAGATAACACACACTAATTAGTTAAACCGCAGGAATCTCTTAAAGGCATAAAGACCTGGATGACATCTAATTTTCTGCTCCTAAATTCAGATAAAACTGAGTTTATTGTACTTGGCCCTATACATTTTAGAAATATAGTATCTAACCAGATGCTTTCTCTGGATGGCATTTACCTTGACCTCCTCCTCCAGTAACACTGTGAGAAATCTTGCAGTTGTATGTTAGCATATTAAACAAATTTGTAGGTCTTGTGCGCTCTTCCATTTGTGCAATATCTCTAAAATTAGAAACATCCTGTCTTAGAGTGACTCTGAAAATCTAGTTAATAGATTTATTACTCAGGTTATGGGCTTGCTTGTGGTTCCTAGACTGTTTAAAAGTAGAATGGGAGGCAGAGCCTTTAGCTTTCAGGCTTCTTTTCTGTGGAACCAGCTTCAAGTTTGGGAAACAGGCACCCTCTTAAAGCTCAAAACTTTTCATTTTCGATAAAGCATATAATTAGAGCTGGATCAGGTGACCCTGAATCCTCCCTTAGTTATGCTGTTTTATTTGTATTATTGTAGAGTCTTTACTTTACAGTATAAAGCACCTTAACAAATTTGAAGTTGAATTGAAATTAGCTATCCCTCATTCCTTTATATATTGTCTTTGAGACTTTGTTTTATCTCTTAAATTGGTTTTAGCAATAGTTTTCCAGACTTTCTGAATCCTTTTGCCTTTTTTTGTTTGTTTTTAATTTAGGCTGCATTTCCACCCATTTTCAGTCAAGTCCTTATACCTGATGATTTTCAGAGAACTGTTTACTATGTAAGAAGGCACCTAACTCAACACATAATACTTGGGAAGGTTTTTGTCAGTTTGTTATTAGCGGCCTGTCACAAAAACACATCATATGTTCCAATATTTTTAGGCTAATTAATGACAAATGCCAAAGATTAAAGTGTTTTACTAGTATAAAATAGTACTTTTGCACTGATAAGATGATTCCCAAAGAGCTGTTGGTCAAAAATTGCCATATCTTAGCTTTAGGGAACTAGAGAAGTGGAGGAAAAAACAAGTGGCTGGTCAAAAAAAAAGCCTACAGAAGATGAACAGTATCTGAAACTCGTGTCCTTGGGAAATAGGAAGAAATCTAACAAATACATGTCACGGGACCTGAGAAATGCAACTGGCCCTTCAGTTGACCCAAGCCTCAAGCCTTTGCACAGTAATGTATTGCTGGATGGTGTTCATGCGATGCTGTTGTTAATCATATTTAAGAAGTAAAGTCTCAGAACTCTAATGGCCTATTTTATTTTTCAGCATGATTATACTGTTTCAAAATGGCATATTCCTTTTCTCAAAATTTTTCCAGCCAGTGTTTGTGGATGACCCATTCAGCAGGAAGAATGACATGCCAGCTCTGCCTCCAAAGAAAAGTGTTCCCCCCAGGCCCAAGCCACCCAGTGGTGAGTGTCACACTGTCGGCTTTTGAGGTGGCCTACCTAGGTGGCAGAATTATACGAGATTACTGTTGATAGTATTATTTGTAGGTGTTTGACCTGAACTGTTTTTGTTTCATAAAACCTGAGCAGAGTTTGAATCTTTTAGTAAAAACGGGCAAAAACGTCTGTGAGAATCAACTGTGTTGATTGAGGCTGAACGCCAGGGGTTAGACCAAAAAAGAAGTACGACTTCTATATCTCAAACCAGCATAAATTATGGGTTTTGCTAAGTTTAATTTCCACATCACTGACATGCCCGTAATTTTTCTCCCTATAACTTTACAAGCATTGTATTTTTAAAGTCACACTAAACACATTTTATCCATCTGTTTTTCTAGTTATCAACATTAGTCATGACTTCAAATCATGCTTTTGTTCACACATAAAAAGACAGTGAAGAAATTACCTGGAATAAAAAAAAATCCTCCTTAGAATAGATGAAAGATGACCTGATGCAAAAAAACCAAGTACAATTTATCCTACATTTCCATATAACATTGCTGTTGATATGAAAATTCAAACAGATTTCAGGTAAGTATAATTAAATAAAAATATTGCTTTCAAATGACAGGAGAGACAGAACAAATTAGGTTTCCAATATGGATCGGCAGCGACACTGTTAAAGCTACCTAGAAAAAGTAGCTTAAACTGTTAAAAATAAAATGAATTGTGTTCATATAATATGAAATGGTAACATATACAGAAGTATCAGTTAGGGGTATTTATTATAAGGAATATCAGATAATAAATAAACAATACATGAAGCTAAAAAGATCAAAAAGGGCCAGTATTCATCAAAACATTTCTTATCTTTGACACCTTAATCTGCTGTCTTGTGTTTTGTTGTGTAGATTTCATATTACTGCTTGCAAACTGGTGCTTTGTTGTTTGTGTGCATGAACATGTGAAGTTGATGTTGTAAGAGAGATGACGTGTGGTTTGGTTGGCCTGTTACTTGCAGACACACCCTGACATACTTCCTCTCTCTTTCCTTGATGTGTTTGTACGTGAGTATTTATGTGTGGGTAAGTTGTTCAGAGAAGGGCATTCTTTAGACTGCAGCCTGTGCGCAGTAGCAAAACGCCAAAACTTGTTTCCAATTAAAGTTAACAAAATCTTTAAATAATAAATTAATAGTTTTTAAAACCGTCTTCAAACCTGTTTATTCTCTGTTATTTTTATTGCTAAATGAAGTATAAACTATATATCTGAGGACAGATTTGTGTGAAATGCGATACACACACGTATATGTCACTTTGTCTTTTTTACTGTATTGTTTTTGGTTCATTAAATGCTGCATGTTGCTTGTATAATCTTGTGGTAAACATTGAAATTAGATGCCAAAAATGTAGCAGAATATTTTAAAACAGGGTGGAGCTCATAATTGTGGTTTCTCAAGTGTGTGTGTGTGTGTGTGTGTGTGTGTCCATGTATATAGTTTGTCGAAAGAGGAATTACTGATCGCCAGGCGTGCACTTTTACTCAGTGTCGAGTGTGAAATGAACTGCTCACCCCAGTCAAGTTTTATCTGGGCAATGGGACTAAATGTGTATGTGTTGTATGACACGTGGTTTAGCATTACTGCATAATTGAGACCGATTAACTGGCATTTTAAATGAAGATTGTGTTAGGTGTTTAGTCCTTGGACAACAGAGCGTTTTTTTATTCTGGAAGTCACAAGTTATACCAAGTGAGATCCTAGGATGCAACATATGTAAAGTTCAGAAAACAGATATTTTAGTCTGAATGATTTCTATAGAACTGAAACAACTAGTAAGGTATAATAATTAAATATGCAACAAGTAAAAAAATGTTCTTTTCAAACAAAATGTGTGTGAGGATAAACTGTTATTAATTACTCTCATTACATCATTATTATGATATTTACAGAGCTAACTTAACAAGAAACGAATCATCCCTAGTATTAAATGTACAGTTTACCAGCTGAATATGCATACTCTATGAACATGGGCACTGGTCTGTTTATGTAGTTGGTACATTGGGACGCAAGCATTTGGAAACATGGGTAGAAAACAAACCAAGCGATTTACAAGGAAACCGTTGAAAATCTTTTTGTGGGTTTTAGGTCATTACTTTTGGTTTTTGTCTACTGGGTGTGGTCTTTTGCTTGTGTTTTTTCCTATGACAGCTGTTTTTATGTGTTTCCTTTCTCTTGAGAATGTAGTACTGTTAACGGTTTGCACTGGCACCTGATTTGAATTGTATAGTACGCTGTGTGTGGATGTGAAACTTGTGTGGCTTTCAAAGCTGGCAGGTAACTTAGAGGTGACACTGGAGGTTAAGCAGGTCATGAGATGAACTATGTGAACCAGCTATTAACATGGTTTTATTTAAAGCACAAAAAAAAACAGATCCTTTGTTATTAGCATAGTTGTTTGTGATCAGACCTTAGCTATTTTTATGAGTCATGACATCTCTCAGCTTTTACTGAACCTGTATACCTAGTTAATTTGTTTCTTTCACTTTGACATCTTTTTAATAGTCCTTAGGTACATTTTTGTCTTAATTATACTTTTTTGTAGTTTTTGAATTTTTTATAGCATGACAAAGTTTTATCAATGCTTTGTTTCTGTTGTTTGTATGTTTTTAGTCAACAAGCTTTTCTGTGGTTTAAAATCAAAACAAAAAGTTGATGGTGATGGTGAAATAACCTGGAAAGGAAAACACTCTTCTCTTTACAATTTTAACCTCTTTTACTCTTTTATGTCTTCAGGTAAGACCACGCCAGTGAACATGACTGGGTCGTCTGACTCTTCCAAACCCTGTGACCCTTTCAAACCGTTCAGTGGCGAGGTCATTGACCCTTTTCAGAGTAAAAAGGGCCTGGGAGACCCATTCAGTGGCAAAGACCCTTTTGTCTCATCCTCAGCATCAAGTAAACCAACTAGAGACTCTACTTCGGGTTTTACAGACTTCAATTCTGTAAGTTGAGATGAGTGATACTGTTTAACTGTCAGTGTGCACAACAGGTGTCACAGCTCAGTGCACAGAGGCACACTACCACAATTACAAAGTTTAATTTCACTGCAGTGGAGGATACTTATGAAGACTGCTGAGTGCCAAAAGTGCTGTTGAAGCACAAAAACTCATCATCCTTTGGGTGTGTATGGTTGTCTCTGTGTCCTCTGTTTATCAGGAGCATTTAAATAGCAGCTTTAAAGCAATTCAGCACAGCTGTTGTTCGTTCACCATATGAATATTCATCCTTCATGGATGGACTTTGTAGCTTTGATGACTGACAGTGTGTTAGGCGTTCAAAAAAAGGCTGGTAACAAAATTTAGAGCTGCTTATGAAATGATGCTGACACTACGAACTTTCAAAATGAAAATTGAATAAAGAAATTAATTTCTCTTTCATGCATAAACCTTCTATCTATATGTATAATATATACATCTAGATAAAACAAATAAATAAACAAAGCCAGCGTTGTCCTCCTTCACCTGGCACTCTAATTATTATTTGTCAGATTTATTATTAACTATTTACTATAGTTGTTATTATTCTCCTTCTTCATTTTTGAGTGTAACTTACATCTCACAGCTTTACAAAAATCTCCACAAGTTATACTTCCATAAAAGTTATATCTATATGCCTAATAGACATAATGTAAACATCAAAACGACAACACAAGTTTTTCAAATACTGTAATTAATAGTTTTACCAGCAGATAATACAAGAAGTGTTCTTGCTTGCTGCTAAAAGTTAAAGTTGTGATAACACTGTATGATATGGCCTGTGACTAAGGGTGAAATTTCCCTGTAATTACATGAAATTTGTAATAATATTTACTTACTAGTACTTAAAGGGAGGTACACTAGAATAAGAGGGTAAAAAGTCATGTTTTTAAATGAAACAATGGAATAATTAAACTATTAATATATATACTATAGATGGATGGATACTGTATGTTTCACAATGCACCAGATACTTCTTGCAACCTTTAGAAGCCACTTCTTCTGATTGCTCTTTGGGCAGCCCATTAGAATTTATTGGATTCTGACAATCAGACTGGTAGCACTGAATTTTGCTTTGGTTGTGTGGCTCAGCAGGTCATCTGCTTAGCAGACAGTTGGTGGTGGTCCAGTCCACATGTCAGAGTGTCCATGGGAAAGATATTGAACCCCAAGTTGCTCCTTATTGTGTTAAGTCTTGAAGGAGTTCCCAAATATGTTACACACTTGTTGACCCTTTTGCCTTCATTCTGTGGTCCATCTCATCCCAAACCATCTGGATTGGGTTTAGGTCAGGTGACTGTGGAGGCCAGGCCATCTGGTGCAACACTCCATCACTCTCCTTCTTGGTCAAATATCCCTTGCACAGCCTGGAGGTGTGTTTGGGGCCATTGTCCTGTTGAAAAATAAATGATATTCCAACTAAATGCAAACTGGATGGAATGGCATGACACTAGGGGATGCTGTGGTAGCCATGCTGGTTCAGTGTGCCTTCAGTTTTCAATAAATCCCCAACAGCGTCACCATCACACCTCCTCCTCCATGCTTCACTGTGGGAACCATGGATGTAGAGACCATCTGTTCAACTTTTCTGTGTCACACAAAGACACAATGGGTGGAACCAAAGGTCTCAAATTTAGACTCATCAGACCAAAGCACAGATTTCCACTGGTCTAATGTCCATTGGCTTGTTTCTTGGCCCAAACACGTCTCTTCTGCTTGT